>CM019148.1:235714892-235788126 GCA_009733165.1 Naja naja | reverse complement strand
CCATCCCCATCCCGATCCTATTCTAATCCATACAGTTGCAAAGAACCCAAGCAAGTTTTTATTTACTTTCTGGAAAGCCCACGAAAATGCCACTCATTAAAACCCACATAAAGAAACAATTTAAGGTCTCAAAGTTATGTGATATATAACAAAAGCAAAAAGGGATAGAATACCTACCTGTCCATACAAATATTACCTGCTCAATACCTCATCTTACTGCCAACCTCTTGTAAGTTCTTTGGTATGCTCTGTCTCTAATGCACTGGGCCTGGTAAATTTATCTACATAGTGTGCTTTTATGCAAATGCAACATGCCATTTTATGATTGGTGGAAGTGAAATTTCCACCATGGTTTAAAAGAGTGGCTTTCAGAATGATCACATTTGTCTTTTTCAAATGTGTTGTAAGATTGTATGAATGTCAAACTGGAGAACAACAGAATAGCTTAGGAAATATGTTAATGTTTTAAAAGGTATGTATAAAAATAGAATGGTTCTAATCTGACAATAGTTACTTGTTGGGTATGATAAATTAGCCCCAATTGTTTTGATCTTAATTTCATTATACCAACAGTACTAGAAACAATTAAAGCTTTACATTTACATTATACAGTCTCTCTTTTTTTCAGAATAGCTTATTTTTAGTGAACACTACTATTTTAATAATCAATGTTCAGGATAATTTGACAAGGTAAAAACACGTATCTTTTAAGCCAATTTAAGATTAAAATGTGTCAACTTTTAAACACTTCTTTCATGATTTGCTATAATCATATTTATTGAGAAGAATTAGTGAATGGATAATTTTATTACAAACAACTATCAATATTATTAGTACAGTTCTCTGATCTATTACCGTATTATAGGTGAAATGTTTTTCTCTAACCTTATAAACAGGACTTTGTTTCCTTACTGTCAATTATTAGTTTTTCAGAAATTTTCCCAATAATCAGTGCCATCTCTTTCTAATTAAAAGTTGTAATAGGAAATCTAATGTGTGCATTAGTATTATCTTTAATGCTTTACAGGATAATAACTCAGTCTGTCCTCATGCTTTAAACTTTGTCACACATATTATTCTGGACTAGAACTAACTTCAAACTAGATTTTTTTGTCCCATTAAAGAAGATGCAATTATTTCATTCATCTTCATCTTCTAGTGACTTCAGTTTATTGCATCTTTTTAAATAAACTGCTTGTTTTTTATCTGGTTTTCTTCTTTAATATCCACCCCAAATATTTTCATATTATCTTTATCCCAGGTAGCCTTAGCAAGGCTTGAAATCCAGAAGAAACAAGAGGATTTTCTTTATTTACCTGTAGGAGCCTGAGAAAATGTAAATGCTTCTTTAGTGACAACAAAAGTCCTGCGCAACAAATCCATTTGTTCAGTCTTTTCTGGTCTGGATGAAAGCCTTGAAGAGCTGGAAGTGTTAGCGGTGGTGAATGTTTGTGTTACATTCTTGGACTTCTCTTCATCTCTGACTAATACTTTTGAAACAGTCACACTGTCCAAGTGAGAACTGGATATTTTGCTCTCTGTGTTTGATCTGCTGTTCATCTGTTTAGTGCCTTCCATGACTAAAATATATCAATGAAAGGATGACATGAATCTCCAGGCTGAATTGACATAATGCTTTTTCCCTAATGGATATTCATATATATTTGGTGGAAAACATTAGTTCTGTTGGGAATAGATGCTTTATTGTTTATAAAAAAGATCAATGAGAACTAAGACATAAAACTTATAATGATGACATTTAAATTTTCATTTACATAAGCTCCTCAGAATCAATTGATTATTGGAGCAGCATATAAACTATGAAAAATATATAAACAAATAGATAAGGAATTATACATACATAAAGAAACCAATCCAATTCTATGTCCAGTTATTGTTACAATGTACCAAATATTTATTTGTAATTAAATCTCTCAGGGTTTTTTCCACATCTAATGGAACATACAGTACATGTCTTTTCAAGAAAAGTTATTCCAGATTTTAATACGTCATGTAATGTTTTGAGATTTTGCTTGTGTTAATTATCTAATATAGTCAATTTTTATCATATATAAGACCAACTCAAGTTATCTCTGATGAATATTAACTCGTGATATCTAATCTGCTTTAATTCCTTAAAAATGGGGGGGGATTTATTCTATTTTTGATAATATTGAATTTAAAATTAGCTAAGGTAGATAAATAGTGAGATTCAAGATATATTATATGCATAGCACATAGATTTGGTTAACTTACAGTGCTAACCCAGTTGCTTAATCATTTATTGAACAGGCTAGATTGGGTTCAACAGTACCCATAAAGCATTATTTAGTAAATCACATCAGCTGAGTTTATTCAAATCAATGCAGGTAGTCCTCGACTTACAACGGTTCATTGAGTGACCATTCAAAGTTACAATGACAGTGAAAAAAGTGATTTTTGATCATTTTTTTTACAGTTATGACTATTGCTGCATTTCCATGGCCAGATACTTGGCAACTGACTCATACTTATGACTGTTGCAGTATCCCTGGGTCATGTGATCATCTTTTTCAACCTTGCAAACGAAGTCAATGGGGAAGCCAGCTTCACTTAACAATCGTGTTACTGACTCAACAATTGCAGTGATTCACTTAATAATTGTGGCAAGTAAGGTCATAAAATTTGCCCAAACTCACTTAACAAACATCTTGCTTAGCTACAGAAATTTTGGACTCAATTGTGGTCATAAATTGAGGACTACCTGTAAGGTCAAGCTAAAATTGAAATCTAGTATATCACTTTATGACCATAATTAAACAACAGAATTCAACACAGAATTCAATATAGTGATGTGGAGTTGGCCATTACTGTAATTTGGATATCTTTAAAAGAGTAGTGAGAATTTAGGGACAGTTGATCTATTGATGGCTCCCCATCATGAATGCTATATATTACCTCTGGTATAAGTCTTGGGATGCCTCTCTATCTCAGTTGCATTAGAACATGAGCAGAAAGGTGTTTTGCACTTCTCTCTAGTATGTGGACTTTCCACGGACATCCGATTGGTCACTGAGAAAATATGAGAATACAGAATGTATGACACTTCTTGCATTTCATACACTTTTGATGGTAACATTTCCCACAACCTGGACACTTGGTTATTTTATTCAACATAGTGTAGTATAGATCTTCCATATCTTAACTGCAAACACCGAGAAGCCACTAGAGGGCTGTCAAATTCCCAGCCCACGGGGCGGATGTGTCACGTGCTGGCCACGGCCACACCCGGTTTAGAGAAAGGGGAAAAAAGTCCCAATAGGTCACATAATGCCGCCCTGACAATGTGAGTTTGACACCCCACTGTGAGTTTGACACTAGATGATGGTAATGAGGTCTAGAAAATGCTAACTGCATACTATCTGCATACTAAAGGCTCTCTGTACTTCAACATACAGTTAAAATCTAAAATCAGTTTTAGTGTCCATTTTAGTGAAAAAGTGCTTTTTCTACAAAAGTATTCATATCTATAGCTTCTCAAGTAGTTCATGTGAATTTTGCTCTAAAGTTTAAAGGTTGCTAATTTCAACACATTGTTTTTCAATAAATGATACCATAAACAATGAACTTAACACTTATTGTAAAGGTTATATTCAACCTGACCAAAAATTAGAAATATATTCCAAGGATTAGAAAAGTAAATATCTCTTTAAGATTGAAAAGAAAATACATAACCAATGGGCAGTTGCTAGTAACTATTCATTTTAATCTTAATTGCATGGGAAATAAAAACCATAAGCATAATTAAATTAAAGAAAATTGTTTTTAAATTGTTTTGGGCGTCTGTTATATATTTCATATAATAAAGTTGAAAAGGAAACATCAGCAACTGCTTGCATGAAGTTCAGTTGTATCAGGTCTTTGTAGAGGTTTGTTACACTTTTAAAATGTGTTGTTTTACAGCAATGTTCTAGAATTGTTCATTATTTAGACTCTGGATTGCAACAAGAGAAAAGGTGTCATACAAATGAAGCAGATTATTGTAATTATGAACATAATCATCATTCCTTCTTATTTCAATTTTATTTTGGAATGTAGTTCTTATAATTTCTCAGTATTACCTTCTCTGCATTAAGATAAAGCCAATGTTGGACATATCTAATTTTCTTAAGTGATTCCACCTATTATTAATATGATTTATTTGAATCCAATAAGATAAAAAGAAGATAATTTTGGTAGCCAAATTATCTTTAGTGCTGACATCACTCAATAAAGATGCAACCTTCTGCAACACTTTTACCCTTCCCCAGTATTTGAAGTGAAGATTTATTTAAAACAGTCATATATACATACTGCTGCTCTTTTTCCCAAAATAACTTGTTTCCCTAGTGATAACTTATTTTTTCCTTTTCTCTTTCCTTTTTTTTAAATTCATATTTATATGCCACCCTTCTCCGGAGACTCAGGGCGGCTTACGATCTTTGGAGCACAACCCAATGTGCTCAGCAATAGCCTTCATTCCATTGTATATGCCTGCTTATTACTAGGGCTTTTGGCTCCCCCCAAGCGGCATTTTTACAAAGTCAGCTTATTGCCCCCAACAATCTTGGGTTCTCAATTTACCTACCCCGAGAGGATGGAAGGCTGAGTCAACCTTGAGCCTGGTGGGATTCGAGCCTGCACTAATTGCAGGCAGCTGGAACTAAGTGCTAGGCGTTTAACAGCCTGCACAACCAAGGCTCTTTTTCTATTCATCTAGAACATCTGGCTTTATCCCAACATGAATAAAAGACTACTCTGAAATCTTGATCAAATGCAAGATCCTTCTCCTCGGTGGTGGGATTCAAATTTTTTCACTACTGGTTCTGTGGGCATGGCTTGGTGAGCATGGCAGGGGAAGGATACGGGGAAAATCTCCAGTCAGAGGTGGTATTTGCCACTGGTGGACATTGCCAGTTCTCCAAACTACTCAAAATTTCCGCTACCGGTTCTCCAGAACTGGTGAGAACCTGCTGAATACCACCTCTACTTCTCCTTTACCTGTAGTTGCTGAAGGAGACTGAGAACGTCTATCTGTTACTTTACTTTCATCAGTGTCATGTGTTGACAGATCCATTTTGGGGAATCTGCAGGCACTATCATGTAAGAAGAATCACTGGGGTCTGAAGAGCCAGATATTTCAAGGCCAGAGATGGTGGATACAAAACGTGGATTTTGAGAACTTCTGCTCTCTCTGACAGTTCGTAGTATCTTCTCCCCATTGGTGGGCATTTCAAGGTTAGAGATTGTGGACACAGAATGTGGATCTTGAGAACTGCTGATGTCTCTGAGAGTTCGTAGTATCTTTCCCCCATTGGTGGACATTTCAAGGTTTGAGATAGCAGATGTGGAATGTGGACCTTGAGAACTGCTGCTCAATCTGACAGTTCAGTAGTATCTTCTCCCCATTGGTGGGCATTTCAAGGTTAGAGATTGTGGACACAGAATGTGGATCTTGAGAACTGCTGATGTCTCTGAGAGTTCGTAGTATCTTTCCCCATTGGTGGACATTTCAAGGTTTGAGATAGCAGATGTGGAATGTGGACCTTGAGAACTGCTGCTCAATCTGACAGTTTGTGGTATCTTCTCCCCACTGGTGGATATTTCAAAGTCTGAGACACCAGGTGCAGAATGTGGATCTTGAGAACTGCTGGACGTCTCTGAGAGTTCGTAGTATCTTTCCCCATTGGTGGACATTTCAAGGTTTGAGATAGCAGATGTGGAATGTGGACCTTGAGAACTGCTGCTCAATCTGACAGCTTGTGGTATCTTCTCCCCACTGGTGGATATTTCAAAGTCTGAGACACCAGGTGCAGAATGTGGATCTTGAGAACTGCTGACGTCTCTGAGAGTTCGTAGTATCTTTCCCCCATTGGTGGACATTTCAAGGTTTGAGATAGCAGATGTGGAATGTGGACCTTGAGAACTGCTGCTCAATCTGACAGCTTGTGGTATCTTCTCCCCACTGGTGGATATTTCAAAGTCTGAGACACCAGGTGCAGAATGTGGATCTGAGACAACGGATGCAGAATGTGGATCTTGAGAACTGCTGATGTCTCTGAGAGTTCGTAGTATCTTTCCCCCATTGGTGGACATTTCAAGGTTTGAGATAGCAGATGTGGAATGTGGACCTTGAGAACTGCTGCTCAATCTGACAGTTCGTAGTATCTTCTCCCCATTGGTGGGCATTTCAAGGTTAGAGATTGTGGACACAGAATGTGGATCTTGAGAACTGCTGATGTCTCTGAGAGTTCGTAGTATCTTTCCCCATTGGTGGACATTTCAAGGTTTGAGATAGCAGATGTGGAATGTGGACCTTGAGAACTGCTGCTCAATCTGACAGTTCGTAGTATCTTCTCCCCATTGGTGGGCATTTCAAGGTTAGAGACTGTGGACACAGAATGTGGATCTTGAGAACTGCTGATGTCTCTGAGAGTTCGTAGTATCTTTCCCCCATTGGTGGACATTTCAAGGTTTGAGATAGCAGATGTGGAATGTGGACCTTGAGAACTGCTGCTCAATCTGACAGTTTGTGGTATCTTCTCCCCACTGGTGGATATTTCAAAGTCTGAGACACCAGGTGCAGAATGTGGATCTTGAGAACTGCTGACGTCTCTGAGAGTTCGTAGTATCTTTCCCCCATTGGTGGACATTTCAAGGTTTGAGATAGCAGATGTGGAATGTGGACCTTGAGAACTGCTGCTCAATCTGACAGCTTGTGGTATCTTCTCCCCACTGGTGGATATTTCAAAGTCTGAGACACCAGGTGCAGAATGTGGATCTTGAGAACTGCTGACGTCTCTGAGAGTTCGTAGTATCTTTCCCCATTGGTGGACATTTCAAGGTTTGAGATAGCAGATGTGGAATGTGGACCTTGAGAACTGCTGCTCAATCTGACAGCTTGTGGTATCTTCTCCCCACTGGTGGATATTTCAAAGTCTGAGACACCAGGTGCAGAATGTGGATCTGAGAACGGATGCAGAATGTGGATCTTGAGAACTGCTGATGTCTCTGAGAGTTCGTAGTATCTTTCCCCATTGGTGGACATTTCAAGGTTTGAGATAGCAGATGTGGAATGTGGACCTTGAGAACTGCTGCTCAATCTGACAGTTGTGGTATCTTCTCCCCATTGGTGGGCATTTCAAGTTAGAATTGTGGACACAGAATGTGGATCTTGAGAACTGCTGATGTCTCTGAGAGTTCGTAGTATCTTTCCCCATTGGTGGACATTTCAAGGTTTGAGATAGCAGATGTGGAATGTGGACCTTGAGAACTGCTGCTCAATCTGACAGTTTGTGGTATCTTCTCCCCACTGGTGGATATTTCAAAGTCTGAGACACCAGGTGCAGAATGTGGATCTTGAGAACTGCTGACGTCTCTGAGAGTTCGTAGTATCTTTCCCCCATTGGTGGACATTTCAAGGTTTGAGATAGCAGATGTGGAATGTGGACCTTGAGAACTGCTGCTCAATCTGACAGTTTGTAGTATCTTCTCCCCATTGGTGGGCATTTCAAGGTTAGAGATTGTGGACACAGAATGTGGATCTTGAGAACTGCTGATGTCTCTGAGAGTTCGTAGTATCTTTCCCCCATTGGTGGACATTTCAAGGTTTGAGATAGCAGATGTGGAATGTGGACCTTGAGAACTGCTGCTCAATCTGACAGCTTGTGGTATCTTCTCCCCACTGGTGGATATTTCAAAGTCTGAGACACCAGGTGCAGAATGTGGATCTGAGACACCAGATGCAGAATGTGGATCTTGAGAACTGCTGATGTCTCTGAGAGTTCGTAGTATCTTTCCCCCATTGGTGGACATTTCAAGGTTTGAGATAGCAGATGTGGAATGTGGACCTTGAGAACTGCTGCTCAATCTGACAGTTGTAGTATCTTCTCCCCATTGGTGGCATTTCAAGGTTAGAGATTGTGGACACAGAATGTGGATCTTGAGAACTGCTGATGTCTCTGAGAGTTCGTAGTATCTTTCCCCATTGGTGGACATTTCAAGGTTTGAGATAGCAGATGTGGAATGTGGACCTTGAGAACTGCTGCTCAATCTGACAGTTTGTGGTATCTTCTCCCACTGGTGGATATTTCAAAGTCTGAGACACCAGGTGCAGAATGTGGATCTTGAGAACTGCTGACGTCTCTGAGAGTTTGTAGTATCTTTCCCCCATTGGTGGACATTTCAAGGTTTGAGATAGCAGATGTGGAATGTGGACCTTGAGAACTGTTGAAGCCTCTTATAGTTTGAAATATCTTCTCCTCACTTCTGTTGGATATGTTCAGAATTGTCATATATTCCATATCAGGACTGGAAATTCTTTTCTCTGTGTTGGAGTTTCTGCTTAACTGATGAGTATCTTTCATAAATGAAACACAGCAAAAAGAAATTAGACATGCAACCTATGTATTGGACAGGATCTCACAAAGTGTGTTCATACAGTAATTATATTTCTGCAAATATAATAGAAGGCTAGTTAATTTCTTAGGCTTCTAATCTGACAAAAATTAGAAACATCTGGGAAAGAAGCAATGATTCAGAATGTTAAAAACTTTAACCTTGAAACAGGTGCAAGTAAAACATTGCTGTGAAATATCCCAAATGTAGTGGCATAAGAATGCAGAGAGAATGACAGGAAGACCCAAACACATTGTCCCCTGTCCATGTTATAATTAATGTTAGAAAATTCTTATTGCTCTACTTCAACACAATGATGCATCAAACACAAGTGAGATTAACTTCTGACTAAATCTCGCATGCTACACATTTTAGGATTGTTTTGTTGAATTAAAGTTTCACATAATTAATGAGTTGAGTACAAAGCACACATAAATTAAGTTAAAATCAGGATATCAGGCAGAATAAGATCCACAATCTGCTTCACACATCATGTTTGTTATGACTCAGTGTGATATGTGACATCACCCTAAGCATAAAATCATAGTGGTTTTTCTTTCTACATGTTAGGGTAATGCTCAGTTAGCTTGTCTGGAACGATTCCATGCAATCACTCAATGGCCCAAATGCCCAACCCAAATCTCCAGATCTCAAATGATTTCAATAATCTCTCTATAAATGTATCAATGTGTTTAATGTTTTGTTTCATGAAGGCTCCAGCCAGCGTTCTAGTGTTGAAGGGGAGGGGGCACCATGTTGAAGACTCCAGTATGGCTGTTTATATTACTTGCTTTTCTTCTTTTAAATGCAGAAATTGAAATATTCAAGAAATGAACATAAAGAAAGCCAGTAGAAATTAATAAACCCAGAGCAGCACACCTTCAGGTTAGCTCTGCCCCACATGTCAGATGTGTGCCAAGCAGTGCTGGCAAAAACATTCTCATGGGGTGAACAAAGCTGGCATTGTTATTACAACTTGATCCATTTTAAGCTATAAAGTCCAGTCAGTGCGAGACTAATATGTTCTGCATTGTCTTAATGATCTCATTTAATGGGATGCAATACTCCAGCAGAAATTATTTGCTTGTTTGTGGACTTCATGTATGTCAAAAGAATCTATTTCTCTGAACTCAGCAAGCTGCACACTCAGACTTTTACAGTGAAGGTTGCCAAGCTACAACTCTAAAAATGCGAGAGAGATGGATTTGAATTATTTGACAATTGTGTGGAGTAACTGCAAGCAGAAAAACCTCAAAATACTTTGTTGAAGGCCTCTTCGAGTCCTGACAGAATTTCTCTGACACAAACAGGGAAAACAAATAAAAGAAAAAGCAATTCTTCCATAGAAAAGAGCAGCTATAGAAACACCAATTTACAAAGATATGATGCTTGCCAAATTGTGTTACTTGGCAGACTTATTCGTGATAATTTCACGCTCCATTTTGAAAAGAATAAGAGACAGCAAGGAGAGCTACAGAAAGGGGGCAGATCTGAGGTACATATATTAAATGTTGTTATTATTATTGTTGTTGTTGTTGTTATTGTTATTATTCCCAGTGAAGGTTTCCAGACCTAGGGCCTTGCACCCTAAATCAACAAAACGAAAGGCAAAACAGGAGCCTATCCACATATGAAAAAAGATAATCAGTTCTGCACTTTAAATGCATTTCATTTTGACATCTAGACTGAGAAAGTATTAATATTTTCCAGCAATTATTGAGACAAAGATTGGGATTTTTGTTTACCTGATCATTATAGATTTTCCCCGGTTTAGTTTACTCACTTTATATTCCATCCTACCCAGTCCATTTTATATCAACTGAAGTTCAGGAGGACTGTCTTAAAAGAAATAGGTCTGCATCAAGAAGATTGTAGAAACTAATTTTGATCTAAACCAGACATGGGTAAGAATGACCATAGTTGACCAACCCCGAATTGATGGCAACCGGCACAGTAAAGGCAACAGTGAAAAATGTTTCACACCACCAATTGCAGTTTGGAAATCTGCAACATGGAGGATTAAGGAGCATTTTAGACTGTGGGTTTACTCTTCGAAGAGGAAATGCAGACCAAACTAGCACATACTGAATCTCTGATTGCCTACTGAACAACACACATTTGACTTAATGTGATATAATGATCCAGATTTAAAGTCACCCTGTTCACTTTCATCCAATCCATTACAGGTAGTCCTTGACTTACAACAGTCCATTTAGTGACCGTTCAAAGTTACAACGGCATTGAAAAAAGTGACTTATTACTATTTTTCACTGTTATAACTTTGCACACCACCACCATGATCATGTGATCCAAGTTCATGTTTGGCAACTGGTTCACACTTTTTTTTTTAATTACATTTATATGCTGCCCTTCTCCAAAGACTCAGGGGCTTACAATTTTGGAGCACAACCCAATGCGCTCAGCAATAGCCTTCATTCCATTGTATATGCCTGCTTATTACTAAGCGGCATTTTTACAAGGTCAGCTAATTGCCCCCAACAATCTTGGGTCCTCAATTTACCTACCCCGAGAGGATGGAAGGCTGAGTCAACCTTGAGCCTGGTGGGATTCGAGCCTACAGTAATTGTAGACAGCTGGATCTTAAGAGCAGGCATTTAACAGCCTGAGCCACCAAAGCTCTACTTATGACCGTTGCTGTGTCCCAGGGTTATGTGACCCTCTTTTTGCAACCTTCTGACAAGCAAAGTCAATGGGGAAGCCAGATTCACTTAACAATCAGGTTACTGAATTATCAACTGCAATGATTCACCTAACAACTGTTGCAAAGAAAAGTCGTAAAATGGGGCAAAACTCACTTAAAACAAATATCTCCCATAACCACAGAAATTTTGGGATCAATGGACTTCCTGTTTTGAGCCTCTTCGTGAACGGACCAAAATCTGCGACTGTGCGCAGTTTTGATCCGTGCTCACCGCTGGAGACCCCGAGCCGGCTGGCTTTGTTGGTGAAGGTTGGCTGCCAGCAGGTTGGAGAATCTCCCCAGCTGGTTTTTTTTTCCCTTTCCCAAAGGCGGCAGAAGCGGAAGTACCATGTGATAAAGACTTTTGAATAACTTTAAAGAATTCTTTTTAAAAAGAGTCAAAGATAGAAAACAGAGGGGAAAAAAGAGCTTAAATAGTGTGGAGTCTGGAAACAAAGGATACCACCTGGAGTTAAATTGTATTGAGAGTGGATTCACAACAAGACGTGAAAAGAGTACATAGTAAAGGAAGCTCCGTGCAAGCCAAGCCCCGGAAAACTGAAAGTGAAGAAGAAAATAAGAAACGGCTGTGGATTATCGGAGAACTCCTGGCTAGAGGATCTTAGCAAAGGATTAAAGTCATCTGGGGGTTGCTTTAAAAGGGAAAAAATCTCTTTCAGAATGTCATCACTTTTTGAAGAACTAAAAACACTATTTAAAGACATTAAAGAAGAGGTAAAAATGATAGAAATGGAGATCCTGAAATATAGAAAATTACAGGAAGCATCAGATGAACAAGAAGGGCGGGACAAAGAAGAAGAAGCCAACTTCAGTGATCAAATGACTCTAAAATGGGTTAAGAAAAGGGGAAGAAAAAGGGAAAAGAGGAAAGAGAGTAAAAACTAAGATTGGAGGCAACAGTAAAAAAAAGTATAAAATGGGAAATAGTTATAATACTGCAAGGAGCCATAAGGTAGGATTTCAGAAGGGGAAATTGGACATAAAAGGGGAAAAATGGGAAGGGAGAAGAAGAGGGGGAGTTGACAAGAAGAGAAAGTGGTAAAAATTGAACCAAGATGAGCAACAGCAAGAAAAATACATAAAAATTAAAATCCAACAGTTAGAAAATGGTTAATTTAAGTTAGTGATAGGATTCTGCAAGGGTATGTGAGATAAATATGGTTAAGTTAGAAAGAAGTTAGTATAGTTTTTTTTCTGTTAATAAGTAAAGGAGGTAAAGAAGGAAAGAGAATAAAGCCTCTAACAATTTAAAGAGAAAGTATGGAAATTATAAGAAGTATGGAACGTTTTAATACTGTTTTTCTTCTTGATGATGAAATATAGTGATATGGATATTAAATGGTAATAAAACGGAAATATCTTAAATAGAAATGAATGAAGGAGATAAATATTAACAATGGCTGAATTGAACTTCAAAAGAAATAATTACTTTAATTACTATTGTTATATGTATGCATAATCTTCTTTTCTTTTCTCTTGTAAAGAATCTAATGGATATTTGTAGGAATGTACCAAGCAGAATCTGATTAATAATGGCTAGATGATATAAAATAGAGGGTAACAGAGGTAATAATGGTAAAGGTGAAATATAAAAGTTAAATAATAATTGGTTAGAAGAGATAGAGGTCTTATCCTTTAGGGTAGTAATTACAGGGTAAAATATGTTTTATAAGATAATATAAAATTCTAAACAAGATAGACAAAAGTGTAATAATATTGATTGGCAAGATATTGAAAATTGGAAAAAGAAATGTAATTAATGAAATGATGGAATGATGAAATAACTGAAGCAAGACTATAGAAGCTAGAGAAAGGGGGGAAATTATGGAAAATAGTGGAATTTGCTATGATAAATGGAATAGAATATACAAAATGAGTGTATAATTGAAATTATAGTCATGGAGAAGGGAGGGTGGTAACACACTGTTCTCAAAAAGAATTTTTGTTTTTGTTTTTATATTTGTCTGTATGCATTTGTTTGCGGGAATGGTTCTGGGATGATAATACGAAGTGTTATAAGATAAATTAATCTAAAAATATGGAATATTTTGTATGTGAGAATATATAAAAATAATTAATAGATGAGAATGGAAAAGATGTACAAGGAGCTTTAACCTACCGGCATACCATATGTTTTTTCTGTGTATGTTTGTCTAAAATAATAAAACTTTTTTCAAAAAAAAAAAGAATTTTGGGATCAATGTTGGTCTTAACTCGAGCACTACCTGTACCCAATTGGAGCTATTTTCTAGAGCAGAATTTTGACAAGTACCCAGCCCTATTCTTTGTAGTCTTTTTTAAACTATGCTGTCAATTATAGGTGATAGTCTACCATTGTTTTAAGGCAGATAACCCAAAGAAACCTTTATATGCATTCTAGAAAAAAACAGTTTAAGAAAAAGGGGGGTGGGAATGTAAAATCTTGCTCCAAAATAGGTGTCACACCTCCATGCATTTGCATCCATATTGCTATTCTTGTAATCCAAGATTGCCATGAAATATAAATGCAAACTCAAGGCCACCAAAGTTTTCCCACCCTGCTATATCCCCTGCTTTTTCTGACAGTAAGGAATAGAAAATATAGAAAGATACATACTGGTTTGTGGAGAAGTATAAGGCCAAGTAAGCCCAATCCTTGCTAAAGAATCAGGCTGTTTGGCATTTGATGTCCTACTTTGTGGTATTGGAAATGTTACATGAGATGACGATTGGATTTGACCAGAAGATGTAGCAAGTTCTTTTTGAGTAGCTGGCCCTTTTCCAGTGAAGTTCTCTCTAAGAAAGCGGGAAGTCCTTTCTGAACTCTGACTGAGTGTTGCTGAACTGCCCATATCTGGAATATGGAAACTGGACGTTGTGCTGTCCTCATCCCAGGTATTAGCTGTATGGTAGTTGCTCCCAATGGCTGAAATAAGAAACAGGGCTGTTTCATTATGTCCTTCTTCATTGGTTTATGATTTAAATTTCTAGAGCTGGCCACTTATCAGTTACTCTGAGTGGCTAACAAAGAACTTCTTTGTTTTTTTTTTTGAGTGCCATCCAGAGTCCACTGGAATTTGATGGCCAATAAATTTAAACAAATAAATAATAATTTTTGAAATGAACAATGCATTGAAATCTGTAATAAAAGACAGTTATACCAAGGAAATAAAATCTCTTAAATGTAAATATAATAACAGTAGTAGTACAGTAACAGCATATAGCAAGCTTTTCTATTTTACTTGTGTTTTTAATGCAAAGCATTAAACAGAAAAACATTAATAAACTTTAATCCTGGGTAAGTTGAAACATGTTTCAGGAGGGGATGAGGAGAAACAGACTATTTTTATTCCAATATTTTTCTCATTAAAATATGCATGACTCTGATCCTCACTATCATGTCTCCACTCAGAAATGAAGCCTCTATATTATGATTATGTCATCAAAATCAGTTTTCTGCATGAAGCAACATTTTAAAAGTTTTTACCCATGTGTATACCTAGAGCAGGGGTATCCAACCTTGACAATTTTAAGATTTGTGGACTTCAGTTCCCAGAATTGATGGCTGGCTGAAGAATTCTGGGAGTTGAAGTCTGCAAGTCTTAAAAGTTGCCAAGTTTGGCGACCCCTGGACTAGAGTATAAAAGTCTAAACATAAAGGGTACAAGAATGGAAATCTCATCTGTTCCTCCCCATTTGGGATTCAGGAGAACATTTAAGTCCTGATTACTATGTTAAATGCAAGGAGGGGGATATGCTGTAACTGGATATTTGAATTTGGTACACAAATGTTTTTGACTGATTGATTTATATTTTGTATCTGATTTATTTTGTGGATGAAACTTTATTTTTGGGGGGGAGATTCTGATAATTCAGTACCATGTACCTTCTGGCATCATGGCATACACATAAATAAATAAATAATGTTGTGCTATGCTTAATAATTAGCCATTTTATTTTTAAAAAGTATGTTCAGTTATGGTATCCATATTATGAAAATATCCACAAACACATTTTCAAAACTAGTGGTTGCCTAATCATGCAATACATTATATTGTTTCAGTGTCTTTCCCCCAACTCACCTGAATGTTTTTCCTCCAAAAATGGAGAATTTGCTGTCTTAGGAAAATGCTTCCTCGTAGTCACTGATTCAGATTCGGCAATACCTGCTATATTTCGTGAGGCACTTGCTCGCTTGGTTTGTATTATTTGAGATAACTGTGATGTCACATTCACAGATCTGACTATTTTGGTGTAAGATGTGGTACTTCCTGTTGCAGCTACAGATGCTGAAGCTAAGTTGGTCCACAACGTCCTTACTTTATTATTTCCAGATGTACTGGTTGCATCTAGACTTTGTATGTAGGAAGTGGAAATCTTTGCTTCAGTGTTTGGACTTTCTACATCCTTTTGTCTGGTCATAATGGCTGAAGATAAAATGAAGAAAAAGAGAACAGAAACAAGGCTGAGGTGAAATCTAATGACTCCAAGCAAGTATGTTTATTGATGGATGGCAGACATTTGCATTTGAATCTTAATATATGACTGTGCCAAAGGAAATTTGGCGGAAAAACCTGGATGGAAACTTATCAAAGATGGTTGGAAACTAATCAAGGAAAGAAGCAACCTGGAATTAAGGAGAAACTTTCTGACAATGAGGACAATTAACCAGTGGAACAGCTTGCCTTCAGAGGTTGTAGGTGCTTCATCACTGAAGGATTTTAAGAAAAGATTGGTTAGACACTTGCCTGAAATGGTATATAGAGTTTCCTCCTTGAACACAGCGTTGAACTATAAGACCTCTAATTCTGATTGATATAAGTTCGAGTGTATGCCTGTGTATATAGGACTAAGTATGGATAATAGGTTGCATGAATGGTAAAAAGTAAGATCCATGTTGGTCATATGCATGTTGGTGGTATAGGATCTACTAAGTCCCATCTTATGCCTTCCCTGCCTTAGCCCTTGGAGTGTGAAGTTCAGTCTACAAACATCTCCCATTCATGGAAACAGTTTCTGAAGCTCACTTAGTTAGCAGACTGATATTCATGGACTTTCTTGGACTTTCTTTTCCTGGCTCTGCTCCTGTCACTATGATCTCCTAAATCTTGACTTTGGGTATGCTCGAGCGCATTCTTATTACCCCATTTTTCTCCATGTTCTGGTTCTTTTGCAGCTGATTGCTGGCTGAACTACTAAGCCCCTTAAACCAGATTATATGAACAATAGAAATGATTGTAAGTTCCTGTTTGTGTCATAGAACATCCATAGGATTAAACAAGCAGAACATACTGGGCTTTAATTAAGTTTTTTTTCATAACATACCAGCATCTGTGGTTTTTTTCTTTTTCAAATAAACACATATCCCAACATCACCAGACCCTTTGTTTTTGTATTTCCTCATTCTGTGAGAACCCTAACATTCATGAATGACAGGACTTTGGAATTTATCTTGGTTTTCTAATATCACACACACACACACACTCAAATTTAACCATTTTCCCCATCCATACAAAAGGGTGGTTAAAGAGCATTTGAGGGTAGTCACCAGAAATGGGGATGCTTTGGCAATACTGAGAATTAAAGGTTATCTGTATGGAAAACTGCTTTGACTTCAAACACTAAGGCAGGAAGATGTGCATCCAAGCAACATATTCTCAGAGTCACGAATGTAAAACTCTGGGAATATGTTGCCTGAATGTGTGTCTTCCTGCCTCGCCCTTTGAAGTCAAGGTAATTTTCCATCTGGACAACTTGGTATCATGGATTTCCCTCACAAGATGAAAGTCAGTCTTTCAGAAGGGGAGGGACACACAAAAAATGATCTGCTTGCTTCTCAAAGTCGACATTCTGCAAAAATGATAAAATAGTTTTATTCCACTGCATGCTTGACCCTTAAATTAAATGAGTTTAGTTTTAAAAGCATCTGATGTATTATCAATGGCTGGGATGGTGTTATATTTAGTTTCTTAGAGCTTTTTGTCTTTGTTGTAGCCAACCCAGAATCCTAAGTCCTACCAGCACTGATGACGTTACCTAGTTGGGGTAATGAAATGTCTTCAAGAAAACAACCAAGCTCAGAGAGAGCAACAAGGACCCTTCATTTCAACCCTGAGAACAAATATTCTCCTTTACTCAACCTGGAATCCATCGGGATTTGGGTGAGTTATAAACATTATTAAATAAGTAATTAAAAAATAAAACATGTCCCCACTTAACAAACACTAGTTGGGACCAACAAACACTAGTTGAACATTCAGCAATTTGCTTGATACCTGAACCCGGAGCTCAATATCTGATGTGCAGAGAAAGCCACTGATCCTATCTGCACTTAAGCAGAATAAAGTAGCTATATGAGCACACGCAAAGGCAAAACATACACATCTTTCTCCCTTCGTTTTCAGAAAGAACCTTGATCTCAGTCTGCCTACTGGCAACATCCACAATGCCTTGTCCCTTTGGCACAGTCGAAGGTAACAACATTACAACTACAATTTTTTGCTTTTACCCAACAGTATGTACAAGCCAAAGAGAGTCGGAAGTTAGAGCCTTTTTATTTTTTTCCTCCTGTTACACTATACCCTCTCTTTTTCCTTTCCTCTCTTCTTACTTTTCCATGTTTTTTTTCCTTTGTATTTTATACTTCGATAAACTAATTAAAAAAAAAAGTTAAAATAGAATGCCTTGTCCCAGCAAGTCTTAACAGTATGGTTTCATTTCATTTCATTTCATCAATTACACCCATCTAAGTGGTTCTTATGCCATTCTGGTGGAGAGTACATCTAATTCAGTATTTGGTAAGGGTCCAGAATGCTAATGATATTATATACACTAGCAAATCTTTGTATCTGTCGTTTTGTAATGTAAAACATTACATTTCACAAAAAAAGAGAAGGATAAAGCTGAGGAAGTCCCCATTTCTCCAGAAGTATAAAAACAACCTGGAGTAGGAAGTGTCAACAGAAAGGAAGTCCCAATCACCATCACCAACACCCAATGAAGATGGTACGTGCTCAATAGCCACATAATGCTGATTAACTGTTATGCAAGAACCACAGGGTTTTTAAAAAAAGGATACAAAATGGAGTCTCCTTAAAAGGGGCATGGCTGATTGACAAGAATCCTAAACAGAAGCATTCCATAGGACAGTATTTTGCTGCAAGGTCCAATTTGGTTTGCAAATGTATGTCAGGTTTATATATACGTGTTTTATATGCACCTCTCTCTTTCCAAGCATAAGAACTGTAACCTATACAACTCTATATTCTCTCACAAATATTAGTTTTTCTTATCTTGGGATTACTGACTTTTACGTGTGCAGCTAAACCAATGGGAGAGTTGCAAGATTCAGCATTGGCCAATCATTCTGGAAATTTGCAAAAGCAAATTCCACATGAGTTTAATGATGCTTACACTCAAGTTAGTGCTGGGAGATTTTAGCCTTAATTCAGGGATGTTCAACTCACAGGTTACATTTCCTCCCTGATAGTGCCACTTCGATCGGAAAAGAGATACGTGGCCCACCATATAAGATCGGGAAGCTGAAACTGGAGAATGTGCTGCAGTGGCAAAACTGAAAGTACATATTCTAGAAGTTTAACCAAATTCAAGCAGGAAAGGCTCCCGTTGTATACAATTATCATAGAGCAGAGCAGATTTAGACATCTGGAATATGGTCTTTAGGATTTAAATAGAAACCAACAACAATTACTGTTTGATGCAAAGTTTAAATGTTTAAACTGTGGCTAGTGGTTGGGAATACAAATGAAAGGGAAGAATGCAATTTATCTTCTCTTTTTTATGTTTTTTAAAAGGTAAATGTAGTAGGGTTTTTTGTTTTTTTGCTTTATCTTGCTTCTTCCTACTTTCTTTGTATGTCAATATTTTAACAATAAAACAGAGGGATTGTTTAAAGACAAAGAAGAAGAATTTGCCACTCTGTGGGCTTCCAAGCCCTTCGCTGAGCATGCCACCAACAACTCTGCAAAACAACATTTCTTCCCCTCTACTGGCATGCTAGTAAAGTAGATACCCACCAAAAAAGATATTTCTCCAAGAGTAGAAAAATCCACTCATGACATCAAGCTTAATTCTAAATCAGGACATAGGATTCTTCAACATTATTTCAGAAAGGTCAACTACAAAAAACCATTCAAGCCTGATCTCCTACTTAACGCTCACAGAGAAATAAATAGACTCACACTTCAGATCCTGTTCCTTGTTAATCTGTTGGAAAAGCTCAAATTAACTTTAATAAGCAACATTCCCCAGAGTGGGATTACTGAATGGAGGCAATGGAATGCAGCAGTTGTTAAACAGAAACATCACAAATATTTGAAGAACGTTCAACCCCACTTTTTTTAAAAAGGTGGCTTACTTTTTTTTTTAACCACATAGATGCAAGTATTTCATTATGAGTAAACTGCTCTTTAGTTTTGCAAACCTAGTAGCATCATTTTCAAACGCCCTTCTGGCCTCTGTGGACCTCTATCACCTGTCTGCCTTTTGTGCAAACCATAAAAATATTTTCTTATTCTTTTTATTTTTATTTATTACTCCTATTTACAGATCATCCTTGCTGCAAGGTTTCTTGGATGTTGCTTTCTGATATATAACAAAATTGCTGAGTTTCTCTGTTTTTGTTTTGATCATATACACTGCTGAATTACCCTAGAGTTTTCGAAGATAAATAATAAATGTGTTACATAAAGTATTTCTATTACTGTTAGAATATTCTTTTTTTAAAAAAATTGTTACTAAGACCAAAACATAAAACAGGTTTTTATTAGAATAAAATATGAAATTCAATATGGAACAAGGTATTAGGAAAGCCAACCCATGCGATTTTAGCTAAAATAAATAACTGCATATGTAGTCACAATCTTCAAAGTTTGTATATGTTAATTGACTTCAGCACCTATCCTTTAAAAATGAGTTAAGCATTTAAGGTCAACATAGAAACCAAATTGAGCAAGATTCCTTATGAGTTTTTTTTTAAGAGTGTAGGAGGGCTTATGGAAGAGCAAAAACCATTTCCATATCTTTGTCCTTTCATAACTACTTTTCCATTCTAGAAAAAAATAAAAGCAAAACTCTTATGATACCATTATGCATTTTTGCATGTAGCAACTCATTTGGCCAAAAGGTAGAATTATACGGTCAAAGAACAAAAGCATCAATCTTCAACCCATCTATTATTGTACAGAGTTTCATTAACCCAAGGAGGGCACAATTTTTTGGTGAGCACCACTGATTAAATATTCAGTAGGCTTATGTCTGCCTCATTGCATCTTAAAAGTTCAAGATGCATTTAAAATATTTTTACTTAAAAAATATTTTAAATACATCTTAAGAAATCAAATTAATACTAAAGAGATCAAATTCATATGAAATAAACAAAACAACCCAATCTGGAATAATAATTTTCATAAGCTTAACTTCAGCCAAAAAAGTAGGTGAAATCAGAACATGTTCCTAGAAGATTAGGAACTCTGAGAAAATCTGCAGAGGAGAGAACTGTCATTAACAGAGGGCTTCAGAAGAGCTGTTTATTAATACATGATTTCCATATAAAGGAAAACTTGAACCAATTTTCCTTATGTGCTCTCTATTTTTGCACATTAGTATCAGTGGAAGACAATTGCAAATGTCTACTGAATGGTATTAGTGGGACATGGTTGGTGGTATCTTGGTACTGAGAACTAAAAAAACGCATGTGATGTTTTACCTTTAAAATATAAAAGGATTTATCTGAATCCTTTTATGTAGCCAGTTTCTCACTTAAATTACCACACAGATGTCCACTATTTGATCACAAAATAGAATGTAAGAAGATAGAAAAGCTGTGTGGCATGTATTTTATATCTCAGATGTGTGTTATGCTTGCCATTGAGAGAACATGTGTGGTAGATACCATTACAATGGCAAATTCTATCATCTGGATCCTCAGAAGGTACCCACATAAGCTGGTGTTATATCTATAGCCCCCAAGAAACTCAGAAATGGTATACTCTTTCAAAAATCCAAAAGGCTCTTCACATTTTATAGTCAAAAGATACATATTTAATTCTTAATGTGTAATATATATTTAGACTGGCAACTGCTTCGTGACCTGGAACATGAAAAAGCATGCCCTGCAGCTGAGCCTCAAACTCTTAGGCCTTAAAAATATCTATCGAAAGAGATAGATGTCTGCCATGTTAGATAAAAATTAAGAAATATTGACACCTCATTTCCAACAGGAAGATACCTTTAAAGTAATGAGAAGGCACATTACTCAACCTGTCAGAGAATCACTGAATTGTAAAGAGCTATTCGCCTCCTGAAGCTGGCTGTTTTTTTTTTTTCATTGCAAGAATCCAAATTAAAGCGTTCCAGGCAAGATAGATGGCTTTCCGGTCTCTATTCGAACACATTGAGGGCTGTTGCATTTGTTCTTTCCCTTTTAAAAATCCATTTCATTTCTATCCCACGGTTTCTATCCCAGAGGAGCATGAATTACAATAGAACAGTAGCACAGTTCTTGTTAGTCTTAAATAAAATCTATACAATGACCAAAAATAAAACCAGGAAGCCTAACCACATTATCAAATTTAGCTATTAGTTACAGGCATTTCCTCTGCCCCGCCCTCCTACCTTCTCAGCCCCATGCGATCAATGCAAATACCCTTTAAATGCTCTTCCCTTCTTTAGAAAAGCTCTACCTCAGAGATGCAGGGTAGAGCAGGAAGGGAGCAGGGCTTGGAGAAGTCACTTTCCGCCTTCCCCATTGCACAGACTTCTCTGCCCTTCTAGATTCTGAAAAAGAGGGTGTGTCAGGTTTGCTGCAATGCTGTAAAATTGTTGCCTGCATCTTTGAATGGGATCCTTCGAAAAGAATCCTTTTAATTAGTTGTAAGCCGCCCACAGTCTCCTCGCACTGAGATGGGCAGCAAGCAAATTTAATAAATAAATACTTTCTCCTGGCATCCTTTAGAACAAACATTTGAGCTGTTCTTTGTGTCACTAAAATAAATCTGGTTTGATGAAAAGCTTTGTCCCAACCTGGGAAGAAAAGGAAAAAAAATCTCACAAGAAAAACAATTAAAACCCAGAGCACTTGCAATCTGGAAAATCAATCCCAGGGCTCAGCCCCTGAGAGACCCGGTCCTAGAGGGAAATCTCAACTCCCTCATTCCTGAGTCTGTTCAGGAAGTCTTTAGGAGTAAGATTGAGGCTGAGAAAGGAGAATAACAAAAAGGCTCAGCCTATCCTGCCTCACTGGTGAGGGCACAGTCAGCCGGCTCCTTTATCAGCTACTAGGGAAGCGTCTCTGGGCTGTGTTTTTCAAACATTGCTGCGGATGTAATGATTATGGGTGGAGGCTGTTTGGGAGCCAAGGGAGTTTATCCGAACAAAAACTTCAGTCCTAAATCTGGACTGTTTCAGTTTCCTTCCTTGTTCTTTCCCTGAAAAAAGCAGCTCTGAGAAGGGGGGAAAAAATCCCTTCAGAGCAGAAAAGCAATTCTATAGGACTGTTAACATGTGGCTAATAATCCACTGTATTCATTAGAAACCAGGAAATAGAATTAAATACCCCCCCCTTTTTTTTTTTGGTCAAATCGGCAACATGTTCAGCTGGGCAAAACCCAATTAGAAGACAGACAGGCTAAATACATATACAAGTATTTTTATTTGCATGTAAGCTTCCCAATTTGGTCTCATGTCACACATCTTACAACCACAGCATAGCTATTTTGTAGTAGTTGCTAAACTAGAATAAAGTTCAAGGTTTGAAATCCCCCAAATGTAATTAGTTGGACATCTGGGAGGTGGAGGAATATTAGATAGGCTAGGATGGTGAGCGTTTCTTCAAATAGTCATCAGGGGTCAACCCCAACTCAATAATACCTTCCATTGAAAAAGTCCCCCCAGCCTCATCCTCAGGCCATGCATTGGATCATGGCCAAGCTAACAGGCACATATATAGCCACATGCCTGCTGCCATTTTCATAAGTCATGGTAACTGTCACCAGAGCAACTTCCTTGATCATGGTCTCCTGAACTAAAGGCACAAGGTTGCGGGTAGTACTTCAGGTATTTTTGTGTGGGCAACACTGCATCACTTAGATTAAGGGTAGTTGAAGATCCGTAACGTATGACATTCATCTATAGCGTGATATGACTTTCCTAGGAAGGCCATTCCGTATCTGATCTATATTGTCTTCTACACTAGAAAAGCCAGCAATGCAAAACACGCAAAAGCTAGAGAGACTCACACAAGTCACAACTATGAGAGGGTCTAAAAGCTAAATATTGATCACTGTAGAAAGGAAAAGAGAGCAGCTCCTTAATCAGTTTACCAACCATGTCTTAAAAGAATGAATGAAGAGTTGCTACATGACAAGTATATTACTATAGGCCCTGGTTTATCTTCCATAGTTTCTGCCCAACTGATACATTCTAGTAGAGTGTGCATGTTCTCCACTATTAAGCAGTACCATCTGCTAGGACCCAGAAGGTAAACTTTCTCTTGTCAAAGCACTTTGCCCCTCAGAACAACGCTCTCTCTCATTCACCCCAGATACATTTGGGCCCAGATTCTTCCCCCAGGACCTAGAATGGAGAAGGGGTTTAATAGTGTGATTGTTTATTTGTGTTTGGGATATTTGACATTTCCCATTTATATTATCTGCATTTTGTTGGTATTTTTATTATGCACTGCCTCCCCCAAGTCTTTGTAAAATTTGGCAACTTTATAAATGTAATTTATTGTCATTATTGTCACATAAATGAATACTGTGTCACAAACTGGAGGTTGACTCCAGTGCCTTGTGCCTTGTTCAAGGACCTAAAAGTCATGAAGGTACTACCACAAAATGTATGCTGTTCCAACAAAGAAAGTCTTTGGCAAAAATTCGTAGTGATGAGTCCAGGAAATTCAAAATTTCTAAGTATTTGATGAATCCTTTTGATATTGCATCAAGAATTCCAATTACGATTGATATAACAACTGATTTTTTTACCTCCATAATCTTTCCAACTTGGTTTATAAATCACAATATTTTGTTGCTTTATCCAGTCACTTTTTGAATATCCCCAACTGAATAAATTAAAAACTGCCATGGTAGTCAATCTTTCACTGCTTCTTTGCAGCTTCCATTTGGTTTTAAAAGGACAGAGAGGTATTATGCTCTCACCTGGATCAATGCCTTCTTTCTTTGTTCCACACCAATCTCACAATCATCCAAGCCAGTCACGAATTTAGCTGTGCTTTTAACTCTTTTGTAAATAATTAAAGAGTGAAAAAGAGTCAAATTTTCTTGCAATCTGGGGAAAGGGCTTAATTTTGCCTCTCCTCATGGTCCCTACTGAAATCTTCCCCCGCACATCTGCTGTTCCTACAGAGAGAAACATCAGTTCAAACTTTCCTGCTTTGCTATCAAAAATCCCATTTAAACAATTGCAGTGTTAACTTTATAATACGGGATAAGAAGTAAGGGATGAATACTGAGTGGGTGATGCAAGCTGTATTTTTCAAACCAGTGCTTTCAAGATAATTTGATCAGGAATTCTCTGGTCTCTCCAAATTCCCAGTTTGCCTGGGAATCCTGAGAGTGGGAGTTGCAGGCCCTTATACAGTATATCATATCTGGACAGACCAAAGTTAGCGGTGAAAGCTATCTGAAAACAAAGGGGAAAATACTCATGTTGGTAAATATAGTTTCACTCATTTGTTCGAAGTCTTACCCACTGATTTATCTCTTTTTGGAAGTTTTCTGTAAACCTTTTCCTTCCTGGGGAAAAAAAAGAGAGAACTGGTAATTTGGGCTAAAAAAAAGAGAGAGGGAGAAAGAGAGAGAGAGAGAGCCAGGGCTGATGTGGGTGTGGCTGGGTGGAAATGGCTCTTGAAAGGGAGAGACCCTATTTTGTCCCAGCCTCAATTCCTGCTCTCTCTTGATGGCAGCCTGGTTGGAGTCTGTCAGACGGCTTGGAGAGGAAGTCAGAGTCCGCTGGTGCAGAGTTGCTAGGTCACTGGGAACAATAAAAAAGGCAAGAAAAAAAAAACATCCTGGCTGCGACATAGACCAGCCGAAAGTATAATTGTGTGTGTGTGAATGTGTGTGTGCATGTCTATAAGTATGTGCAGGGGGAGGGTGCAGATAAGTTGGTGCTTTGATGGGTGCTTCATCACTGGAGGTTTTTAAGAAGAGACTGGACAGTCACTTGTCTGAAATGGTATCGGGCAGGGGAGTCAAACTCAAGGCTCAGGGGCCTAATCTGGCCCACAGGGTGCTTAGATCTGGCCCACAGGGCCACCCTAGAAACAAAAGACCGGCCCGTGGTGCCTCTGCCAGCCAAAATGGAGCTCGGGAGGCCCGTGTGCAGCCCTCCCAGGCTCCGTTTTTGGCTGCGACGGCCTCTTGCCGCCCTCTGCCATCAAAAATGGAGCTTGGGGAGTGTGCCCCCTTAAGCTCTGCTTTCGCTGGCAGAGGATGGTAGGCGCCGTTGCAGCCGAAAATGGAGCCTGGGAGCCCGTTTTCACTGGCAGAGAGCTTGGGCCACTACAGACACCGCTGACACGAGTGACGCCAAGCTGGCCACACCAAGCCTGGCCACACCCACCCCAGCCCGAGGTCAAACACAACCTTGATGCAGCCCTCAATGAAATCAAGTTTAACACCCCTGGTATAGGGTCTCCCGCTTGAGCAGGGGGCTAGACTAGAAGACCCCCCCCCAAAGGTCCCTTCTAGCTCTATTCTGATTGATTGAGGTTAAAAATCAATATAGTTCCTGGGTGTGCAGGGAACAGGTTGACTGGAATGAGAAATACTTTTAGGCCTGAGTGACTAGAACACTGATGCCCAGTGATCTTGCAAGGCTAACTTGTACCTTGTCTGACTGGGATAACAATAAAGGAATATAGCAGAGGTGCTATTCAGCAGGTTCTGACCAGTTCTGGAGAACCGGTAGCAGAAATTTTGAGTAGTTTAGACAACTGGTAAATACCACCTCTGACTGGCTCTGCCCCCATCTATTCTTTGCCTCCTGAATCCCAGCTGATCGGCTGGGTCTTCTTTTGTTGCCCTGCCCAGGAGAATGGAGCTGGAAAACAGGTTAGTGGGGTGGGGAGGGAATGGGATTTTGCAGTAACCTTCCCCCAGGAGTGGGGAGGGAATGGGGATTTTACAGTATCCTTCGCCTGCCACGCCCACCAAACCACGCCCACATAACCGGTAGTAAAAACATTTGAGTCCCACCACTGGAATACAGGTAGTCTTCAACTTTCAACAGTTCATTTAGGGACCGTTCAAAGTTACAATGGCATTGAAAAAAGTGACTTAGGACTATTTTTCACACTTATGACTGTTGCAGCATCCCCATGATCACGTGATTTACATTTGAATGCTTGACACCTGTTTCATATTTGTGATGGTTGCTGTTCCTGAGGTCATGTGATCCTTTTTTGTGACTTTCTGACCAGCAAAATCAATGGGGATGACAGATTCACTTAGCAATCGTGTTACTCATTTAACAAATGCAGTGATTCGCTTAACAAGTGTGGCAAGGAAAGTCATAAAATAGGGCAAAACTCACTTAACTAATTTCTCACTAGGAAATTCTGGGCTCAATTGTGGTTGTAAGTTGAGGACTATCTGTACACATCTGTCTAACATGTTCTTTGCCATGAGGAGATGCCTTTCAGAGGCATGCGGGGAAGCCTAAGAGCTGTTGAATGATTTTCCATAGATGAAGATTTCCACTATCATCCAAATTCCAATCATATCATACTATGCTGAGCCTGAGAGTCTGCTCAGGAAATGTCTACATTCTCATAATCTTTGATTGGCAGGAAAGCTGTCATTAAACAGGAACAGATCTGAACAATAACAGGGAGCAAACTCTTGCGAGAGGCTCCAGGATCAACCAGATGGCATGCCAAGCTATTCCAAAGTTGGGTATTTCAGGACTCGCATTTGGCATGACAAGAGATTCCTGATTTTGATCAAAGATCTCTGTGTTACCATACTTGGTGAGAGTGAGATCCTCATTTAAATTTAAAAGAGCCTTGGTGGTACAGGCTGTTAAATGCCTAGCACTTAAGTTCCAGCTGCCTGCAATTAGTGCAGGCTCGAATCCCACCAGGCTCAAGGTTGACTCAGCCTTCCATCCTCTTGGGGTAGGTAAATTGAGGACCCAAAGTTGTTGGGGGCAATATGCTGACTTTGTAAAAATGCCGCTTAGTAATAAGCAGGCATATACAATGGAATGAAAGCTATTGCTGAGCACATTGGGTTGTATCCCAAAAATTGTAAGCCGCCCTGAGTCTCCGGAGAAGGGCGGCATATAAATGTAATTAAAAAAACAAAATAGGAATTGAGCAAACTGAGGTGTTCCTATTCAGGGTCTTGGGTAATCATACCATTGTCCAGAATACTTCATTTTCTTTCCAGTGGTGGGATTCAAATTTTTTCACTACCGGTTTTGTGGGCATGGCTTGGTGGGCGTGGCAGGGGAAGGATACTGCAAAATCCCATTCCCTCCCCACCCCATTAACCTGCTTTCCAGCTCCGTTCTCTTGGGTATGGCAACAAAAGAAGACCCAGCCGATCAGCTGGGACTCGGGAGGCAGAGAATAGATGGGGCCGGGGCCAGTCAGAGGTGATATTTGCCAGTTTTCCGAACTACTCAAAATTTCCACTACGGTTCTCCAGAACTGGTCAGAACCTGTTGAATACCACCTCTGTTTCTTTCCCATCCCAGCCTCACTATCTCTATCCCTTCCAGAGAATTTGACAATAAGAAAATGAAATACAGATTAGAAAGCATACAAACACATTTGAAACACTGGGAAATAAATGTCTCCCCTCACTGACAATATGGTTAACAAAGTTTGATTGCCAAGCCGGTCGAAGGAGGCCTGTGCAGCAAGCAATTCAAAAGCATCTGCTTATCTCTCTCCCTTGAACTCATCCTCTTTCTCCAGTGGTGGACCCCAGTAGACTTTGTGGGCAATTGGTTTCCCCACTGGAAAGAACCCTTGTCTCACTCTGCCAACAGACTCTTCAGCCTTGACTGTCACAGCAGGGCCTGCAGGGAGAACGATGGCTTGTCAAAGGAGCCATCCT
This sequence comes from Naja naja, assembly GCA_009733165.1. NCBI lineage: Eukaryota > Metazoa > Chordata > Lepidosauria > Squamata > Elapidae > Naja > Naja naja. The sequence continues at coordinate 235,759,902 of CM019148.1, read as the reverse complement.
AGAATGGAGGAAATGGGCAAGCATTTGGGTTTTTTTTTTCTACTGCTCTGCTACAGGAAGGCCTGGGCATGTGAAGCGCCGGTTTGTATTTTAATTCTTTTTTTTTCTTGTCATGGAACTGGGAAGTAAGTTGAAGAACTTGGTTATCTTGGAGGATGAGAGTCAATGGCAATACTGAAAGGGATTTTACAAAGATTTCCATTTCTTATCATCTAAAAAGAACTTATTTTGCAGGATCCAATCTGAGTCGGTCACTGGGACTCAAGGTTTATTCTACCAAGCCTTTGGGCTCCTGCTGGAGCCCATCATCAGGGAACCACATCTCTCCTCTCCTCTCTTCTGCCTCTCTTGAGAGTTCCCTGACGACAGGCTCCAAGTCTGAAACTTGGAAGATCAAACCTTTGGTCCAGTAGTAGGTTTCAAATTGTTTTGGTTCAGTGGGCGTGGCTTGGTGGGTGAGCTTTGCAGAAGATTTCCTGCTGATCTTCTCCTGCAATCCTGCACTCTCCTCCCTTGTGTTCAAAAGCTGACACACGGCAAATCCGCTGTGCCGCACGAAGCAGCTGACCTTCAAAAGCAGGAAATAAAGGTCAGTATAGAGCCAGGGCGGGCAGGTGGGCCCAGCAGCTGATCGTCGGAGCGAACAGGTTCTCTCCCAGATGATCCTTGGAGCTACCGATTCCGTCGAACTAGGCCGAACCAGTAGAATATCACCAATGCTTTGGTCCTGGTGACCGACTCAGATTGGATCCTTCAACATTATCTTGGGACATATTTATCTTCATTCTAGAAAATACATTTTGCATAGAAGTCAGCATCCCCCTTTCCCCCTGCTTCAGTTTCTATTGCACTCTCAAGCAGAGGCGGTATTCAGCAGGTTCTGGAGAACCGGTAGCGGAAATTTTGAGTAGTTCGGAGAACCGGCGAATACCATCTCTGACTGGTCCCATCCCCATCTATTCTCTGCCTCCCGAGTCCCAGCTGATAGGCCGGGTCTTCTTTTTGTTGCCCTGCACAGGAGAACGGAGCTGGAAAGCAGGTTAGTGGGGTGGGGAGGGAATGGGATTTTGCAGTAACCTTCTCCTGCCATGCCCACCAAGCCATGTCCACAGAACCGGTAGTAAAAAATTTTGAATCCCACCACTGCTCTCAAGCATAGTTTGAGAGAGAGGGGTTACAGAAAGCACACAATTACCAAAACACTTTCACAGATTTTGGTGGAGCCTTTAATTCAAAAAGTGATAACTTGGTGGCTTCATAGCTTTAACTTGTTACACACAATCGTATACAGAAAGCATGAATGATGTGGAGAGATAGGCTGAAGCGTATTGGCATTAAGTAATTAATTAATGTCCTACAGGTGGAGTGTAGGCTGCTACAGGACAGGCAGTATCTTGGATTGGATGCTGATTAACCTGAAAGAATTCTCCTTCATCCTTTCTCCCATGTTCTGCAGCATGAGCTGAGAACAGAAAAAGAAAGGGAAGGAATTAATGGCTTTGTCACAAAACATGGAAGTCACCCAATCTTTGAGGCTGCTCTCCAGCAAGGTCTGATTTCTACTTCTACTGAAGATCTAAAATAATGCATTTTTCCCAGTTTAATGCACTCCAGATATTACTGGCCATGCTGAGTGGGACTAATGGGAATTGTAATTTAATATAATTATGGTAGGAGCAAGGAGTATGTTGGATTCACACTCGTTACACTTGCTCTATTAAAATCTGCACAACTTCAATCTTATTTCCCCAGTTTGAGATCCAGAGGTTGTTAAAGTTTGGCCACAGAGAAGTTGATGGTCAACAGGTTTTTGCTGACTTTACAAGAGGTGATTTTAGCCAGAAAGTCAAAAGCAGAGCAAAAAACACTCTTCGGATCCCAGTCCTGCACTTTAAACCTTAATAGTGCCTTATTCCTCTTATTAAGCATCTGAAAAGCCATTTAACTTTAAAGCACAAGACAGAATATCACATTTTTATCTCTTCTATTGTCTTCCTTTGGTTCTCCTCCTTAGGGCAATATGCTGACTCTGTAAACCGCTTAGAGAGGGCTGTAAGCACTGTGAAGCAGTATATAAGTCTAAGTGCTATTGCTGTTAAGAAACTCAGGTAAGAAGAATTGCCCACACTGTATTCAGGCATTGCTCAAGACTGTTCTCCCGTTCTCACAAAGTGCAATTCTCACTGATTGCCTATCAATCTTCAGGAGCTTCAAACTTTTCTGGACTGTCCTTGCACTGCACATTATGCCATCTACACAATATAACTACGAATGTTTTCACCTTCCTTCTTCTGGCATTTTGAAGGCTGTGTTTCCCGGTACCCTCTGTGTAAGATTCAAGGTGCTGGTATTAACCTATATAGCCCTTCAAGGCTTGGGTCCGGGGTATTTGCAGGAGCGCCTCCTACCAGCATGGAGGTCCAATCGCCCAGTATGCTCCCACAGGCAGGTCTTCGTGGGGGTGCCGTCGACCAGACAATGTCGGTTGGCGGTCCCCCGGGGGAGGGCCTTCTCTGTGGGAGTGCCCACCCTGTGGAACCAGCTGCCCCTGGGGCTGCGGTTGGCTCCCGACCTTCATTCCTTCTGCCACGATCTAAAGACCTGATTATTTTTAAAAGCCAGCCTGGATTGAGTGAGATTGGGGGCTTTTAATTGGGTATTTTAGCATAATTTAATTTGTTATTTGGATTGGACTAATATTTTATTTATTTATGTATGTATATTCTTGTGTGAGCTGCCCCGAGTCCCCCCCCGGAGATGGGGTGGCATATAAATCCAAATAAACATAAACAAACATAAACATACCATTTTTACTGCAACTTTTCTTCCAAATAAGCATCGACAGCAATGGGCATATTTCACAGCCCAGCTGGAAAACTTGCCTGTGCTCTGTGAAATCAATTTCAAAGATCACCTCTAAGGAAGATCACATGCCACCATCACCCTCATCTTTCCAGTGCACCATCTCCATAGGATACAGCAGCTTCAGGTGGAAGATGCATTTGATAGTCAGCATCACATTATTTCCACCTCTCCTCCTTGCCATGAACTTTCCTGCCACCTGGCACCAGTGCCAAGGGAAAAGAGAGTCACATTTAGGACAAGCTTTTCCTGTGCTAATCCAAAACCCCAAGGGTTCTGTTTCAATCCTGAATGCAAGCATGACAGGGCCAGCAGGAAGTAGATAGCAGAGGGCTAAATTTTCCCTGTGGTTTAAGAATAACAGAGTTGGAAGCGTTTTCTAGTCCAGCAGTCCCTAACCTTTGCAGCTTGACGGTCCAGCATGGGGGGGGGAGGAAAACTGGGTGTGTGAGTGATGGGCCGGTGTGCACACACATGTGCATGCAGCTCAACTTCTGCAAGTTGAGCTGCACACGCATGTACACACCAGCCTGGTTGTGAATAGGCCATGGCCTGGTAGTAGGCCTGAGCCAGGGGTTGGGGACCCCTCTGCTCAAGCAGGAGGCCCTACACCATTCTGGACTAATGGCTGTTCAAATTCTTCTTAAAAACCTCCAGTGATGGAGCACCCCACAACTTCTGGAGCAAGCTATTCTACTGATGAATTGTTCTGTCAGGAAATTTCTCCTTAGTTCTAGGTTGATTCTCTCCTTGGTTAGTTTCCATCCATCGCTTCAGGTGATTTGGATAATAGGTTGGGCCTATTGGCAGCCCCTTAGATATTGGGAAGCTCCTAGCAGGCCACCTGTAGTCTTTCTTTTCATTAGACTAGACCAGGGGTGTCAAACTTTCATTTCATTGAGCGCCACATTAGGGTTGTGTTTGTCCTCAGGGGGCCAGGGTGGGCGTGGCCAGGATGGGTGTGGCCAGCCCGATGTCACTTGTGTCAAGGGTGGCCTGAGTGCTCTGCCAGTGAAAACGGGCTGCAAAGGCCAGCAAAAACAGAGCTCAGGAGGGCCACCTGCAGCCCTCCTGAGCCCCATTTTTGCTGACAGAGGCACTGCAGGCCAGTCCTTCGCTGTTTCCAGGGCAACCCTGTGGGCCAGATCTAAGAACCCCTTGGGCCTTGAGTCTGACACCTCTGACTAGACATACTCAAATCCTGCTTTTACTGCCACTCGTCCCCCCCAAAAGAACCAAGTTGTTTTGGCTGGACCAGGGGTATCACTTCACTCCAAATGCAATTCTAGGACTAGAACAGAGTTGTGTTCTGCAAAGGGTTGTCCCCCAGCAATCCCACATTCCTGATTCTTCCAGGAATCCCTCTGCCCCTTTGACATGCCGGGCAGCCAAACCCTTGTCCTTCCAGAGGTGCTGCTGTCCTCCTGCCAAGTGCCACCTTTTCCCCATGTGCGTCATTATTGGTACTCGTCTGCTTTGAAGATAACCACTTCCTCCAAAGATTGTGGATCTGCGCTTGTGTTCTGTTTCTTCTTACATTTATTTTAAAAGCTTGTATATTTATTTTATGGTACTGCTTTTCTCCCATGAACTGATATGCAGACTAGTTAATAATATATCAATACGACAGCCCGGAAAAAAAACAAAGCAAATCTACCATTACAATGAACAGAAGCTTAAAAACAAAAACTAAGGCAGCTGTCCCCACCCAGGCGTACTCCAGACATGTTGGGAACACAGTTGTAAGAATTTCAAGCCAAGAGAGCCGTCAAGCACTTGTTTGATATTTTCTCTCCAAAGCAATGGAAAGTTATGTCACTAATTATATATATATATATATATATATATATATATATATATATATATATATATATATTGCCTGAGTCAGTTTTTTTGACTCCTGGTGATTGGCTGGGCAAATCTCTGCAGTTTTCTAGGCAAGATTTTGGAACTAGTTTGCCACTCTCTTCTTCCTGGGGCTGAGGGAAAGTGACCGGCTCAGGATCACTCAGCTGGTTTTATTCCTAAGGCAACACTATGGTCTATGGTCTACAGGTTTCCAGCCTGGTTCCTTCGTCACTACACCAAGCTAATACAAGTGTATTGTATTAATACAGTGGTAATACTAGTGTTCTGTATTGCTTATTGTACCTATGACAATTATTAAGTGTTGCATCTTATGATTCTTGACTCTTGACAAATGTATCTTTTATGTACACTGACAGCATATGCACCAAGACAAAGTTCCTTGTGTGTCCAATCACACTTGGCCAATAAAGAATTCTACCTATCTACTGTATGTATCTTAAGATAAATAACTTGATACTTTGCTGATATCAACAAGCACAGGATCTATTCGCACAATAATTTTGATTGGGTTGGTGCAAGTCAACTAACCTGTGTAGGTTTAAATTTAGCTTTAAACAGGCCTAGTAAGGTCACAGATTCAATCAATTGTATTATGGGGACTTCTAAGCCAGTATTTTCCACTATTTCCATATTTTAGTTTATTTATTTTATTTTTTATTTTTACAAACAGCCCATATCTTACACATCTTCCTCCTCCTCTTTTCTCCACAACAACAAACCTGTGAAGGGAGTTGGACTGAGATGTATGGAAAGTTTGGCTCCCAGAATTCCCAGTTAAGGAATTTGGGGAAGTGACATATCTATATCAGGAAGTTGTCAAAATTGGAAAACAGGGACCTAACCCCAGTCAACTGACACATTCTACTTACTCATCCAGATGTGAGGAGTATCTAGTTTCTAGGTTTCTTTTACAAAAGTCGTAATATCTAACCCATAGATGTTAATTTAAATTACTTCTAGGCTGGTCTGTAATAAAGATTTTTATTTAATTCCTGAAAAAGATCTCGGAGATCATGAACATCAGCTTTGATGCATAACTAAATGGAAGTCAGTAACTATGAAAAAGTATTAGTTTCAGCTGCTACATTCCACTGGGGAAAAAATGTACAATTAAAAAAAAAAAGAATGGCTTCTAATCATTCACCACTTTACTAGTTTACATTTCCCATTTTTCTTCACAGCTATTCCAAGCTGAGATCGTGTTGCTGCTTTTCAAATCAGTGGCTGAAAAGACCCTTTGTTATCTGCCAATTTAGCTCCATATCACATCCCACACTGGATAAATGAAGAGATTGTATCACCAAGGACCAGAATTTAGCCATTTAAGCTGGGAACAAAAAACGATGAAATTTAAAAGGCACCTTATAATATGGTTCTCATTCTACTGGGCAGATTGGGGGGGGGGGGGCTGGGGTTGGCAGGGAGTGTGATGAAGCTTTCCACAATAGCCTGACCTTCACCTTTGGGCTGGCAAGTGCATGAGCACAGGTGCAGCCAAGGGAAAGGGTTGCTGTGTGGGCCTGGGGTAAGGTCCTGTGTGTGTAGTTGCATGTCTGGGTTGTTTCTAGTAAATGTATTTCTTGGATAATTGGTGGATGAGTGGGGTAAAAGAACCTCTTGGCCAGTAAGAGGTGAGGGAGGGAACAGAGAGGAATGGGGGAAGATGAGAGGTCAGTCTGGAAACATGATGATAGACAAAGGGAAGGCAGGCTATTAAATCCTTGGTGGCCTTGCAAACAGTGATCTGTGGCTGGGCCATGTAGTGGTGTCACCTTCCTAGAGTAAGGTGGTGATCCCTTTGGCATTGAAGGAGGCTAAGGGAAGGCAATGAAGAAGACAGTTGTGCTTCAGCTCTAGAGAACCTGTAGAAAGCAGATTATCTGGACCCATTTCAATCAGATTTCAGGCCAGGGTTTGGTAAGGAGACATCATTGAGCATGTTTGTTGATGATTTGTGCCATAGCCTGGATTGGAACGATGCATCCACCTTGGTGCTCCTAGATATCTCAGTGGCTTTTAACACTATCTACCATGACATGCCTTAGGAGGACTGGCATTGGGGTCTGGAGATGGGATGTACCATTTTGTGTGGTTGGCTTTTTTCTATGAGTAGTTTCAGTCAATGTTGACATGTGGGGAGATATCATGGTCCCAGCTCCTTACTTTGGAAGTATTGCAAGATTTGATGCTCATTCCCTACTACATGAACCAGTGAGAGAGGTCATCTATCAGTTTGGAGTCACATATTTTAATGGGTATGTTAAGAAATGATCTGGAGAGTCAGGAGGAAGAATGGCTACCAAGGCAATGGCCAAATGGAAGAAACTTAAATCCAGAAGAGAATTATAACCCAAGAAAGCATCTCAGACAAGTTTCTAGTTCTAACAAAGATAGAGAGCAAGGAAGCATATTCAGACTTTTCAGATGTTGTTACTATAATCTTATAATAAAAATAATAATGTATTAGCCTGCAGCATTTTGATTTCCTAGTCTGGTCTACCTCAAAGATCAGACATATATTATTAGTATGCTGATGATATCCAGATATACATCTCAACCCCTGGGCTGGCCAACCAACACTGTCAATATCCTAGCCCAGGGCCTAGAACTATGCAGGTGTGAATGGGCAAGAAGAGACTCGGTCTCTGTCTCATTCCATCTTTCCCAGCATTAGAGTCTTCTCTAAAGATATGTATATTGTGTCCACAGTAGTATAATTTGAGCCTGGTCATTTGTGTCTTGAATTAAAACTTTAGGTTGATTTTATTTATTTCTTGGGCTTACATGCAGCTAATTCCTGATGGCTCTAAACAGCTTATAGAATGCCAAACAAAAGGTTCAAAATATCATACCATCATATCATGACAGTTCTATTCTTGAGCAGACTAAGTTTATAAATCCCAAAAAGACTCACTGAGGAGCCTTCTTGGACTGCGGGTGGGGGGGAAACCAAAATATCTGGGGATCAGCAATGTCTAGAATCAGCAATGTGCATGGATAAGCACATTCTTGAAAGACTTGAACCATCAGATCATGGAGAATAACTATCTACAGTATGTCATCTCTAAGAATCATCAATGGCTTGATAGGTCATACAGGTAGTCCTTGACCAGTTGCTCAAAATTATGACAAGCCCAGAATGGGTACTTTATAATCATGTTAAAATGTTGTGGTCCCCCCCCCCATGGTTATGTCACCATGTCTGAGATATTGGCAGTCGGTTTGCCTTATTTACCAGTTGCAGCATCTCACAGTCACATGAACAGAATTTGCATCTTTTTTGTCAAAGAATTTCCAGGGAAAAGCACATGCTTAGAAGAGTGTGTTTGAACCATTGGTATTTACTAAACAACCATGGATTTGCTCAACTGGGGTAAATCCTCTTCACAACCACCACAAAAAAATGCTGTAAAATCAAGCCCACTAATTAAAGTGCCAAATTAAAACATCCGTGCATTATGACTCTTGTGCAGAAAAAAGTGTTTTTGGGATTTTCTGCCCCAATGGCAAAATAACTCACAGATGATGAACTATGACATTGAGGAGAAGGGCTTCACTGTTACTTCTGCTTGCTTGAACAGTTGCTTCAAGCACTGTTACTTATGCTTGCTGCTTTTGGAGCAATATCATGGCCAGGTTTTTAACAACTGATCAAAATGAAGATCAAAAACTCCTCTGATTCAGGTGGCCAAAGGACTGAGATCTGTCCTTTTCCTTAGCCAAGGTGCCCCAGAAAAACTAGAGCTAGGCTTATATGATTGAAATGGATGTTGTTTGGGACATGTGAGAATCCACCTTAAAATAACACATTCTCTATGAAACAAATTCCAATTATAAACTGCAGGACGTGAAAGGTTCCTGCACCCTCACCTGACAAAACTTGGACTTGGACATTTAGAACAAGGCTTTGTCTTCTGTTTTAATACTGAGCAAGCAAGCCCCATGACATTTCAGAAGCCTGGATCTGAAGACAGACGGCAGCCAAAGAAGCAACAGCTATTTTAATGTCGAAGTGGAATGCTACAGCTTGAGAACTTCCTCACGGGAGATGCATTCTTCTAGGATTATATTATTTCTTGGGCTGACTGCCTCAAGACTACAGCCTCCCATTTCCCTTTTGGGTGGGAAAGTTTTTCTTCTTGGTAAGGGACTCTAATTCTAATTTCAGCCTGAATGGCTAAATCAGACATTCCAACAAGAATGTCTAGCTAGGACTTGTGTCAAATAAGAGGATGATGCAGTGATACAGCATTTAAGTTGCAATCATACATGCCAGGGTTGTTTTGTTTGCATTTTCATACAATTTGTCTATCCACAGGTCTTTGGTTGAGGATCTGCTCCATTCCACAACCTGTAGTTGTAAACAACCATATTTTACATGGGTCACAACTCCAGCATTCTCTAACTTTTGCCCTGTTCTGATGACAGGCAGAAAACTCTGCTGCATTAATGCTCATATGCTTTCTTCAAGAAGAGGTATCAAGTATATAAATTGTTGATAACTTTTAATGGATCTAGCCAAAATTAATCTTCAAAAATATTTATGATCAGAATAATCCTTTTATTGTAGAAATATAAACTTACATCATGTCTATGTTTTCTCTTAGGTACATCATTCTTTCAGTATATTGTATCTCTTAATAGGTTTACAATTCCCCTTCTAAGGTCAAACTGGTTTATCATTGGAGGAACATTAACATAGATATTATCATACATCATTTATATATTTATACACAGCTTCTTTGTCAGATATGAATGTTGTTTTGAGGGAAGGGGCTTGGTCAAAATATCTGCAGTTTGTTCCTTAGTCTCACAATGTACAGCTTTTATGAATCCAATTTCTGACAACTGTCTCACAGGTTTGTACTTAATGTCGATGTGTCTTGACCTGTGGCCTACAGCATCGGCTTTAGATATATCTATTGCTTTGTTATCCTCCTGAATGATTATGGGGTATGAAGGTTCTTTCCAAATATCCATCACTAAATCGTTGAACCAAATTAAGTTATTTGCGGCCTTTGATAAACAAACAAATTCGGCTTCTGTAGTTGAAGTTGATACAAGTTTTTGTTTTCCGGTATACCAATGTATAGGACTATCATTCAGAAAAATAACATACCCTGAAGTACTTTTCCGTGTTTTGACATCTCCGGCCCAATCGGCATCTGCGTAACATGAAAGTCTAGGGGTGCTTGACCTATTTGGATCAAGTGACAAAACCGCATCAGCGGTATGTTTCAGATGTCTTAATAATCTTTTGATTGCATTCCAGTGGTACATTTTTGGGTTATTTACATGTCTTGAGAGTAAGTTGACAGATAATGCTATGTCAGGTCTAGTCCAATTGGCTATATAAAGTAGCGAACCAATTGTAGATCGATAAACTGTATGGTCCTTAAATATCTCATCATTATTAAACATGTTCTTTAGGAAGTTAGTCTGCATGGGGGTATCTGATGGTTTGGCATCAGACATATTGCATTTTTCCAGTAATTCTAATATCTTTTCCTTTTGCGACAGTATGAAACCATTTTGTGATTCGGTAATCTGAACCCCTAAATATTTATCGATTTTTCCCAAAGATTTCAATGAAAAATGTTTTTGAAGTTTTTGGCAAATTGGTCACATTTAAGTTTACTTTTACATATGTACAATATATCATCGACATAGACAAGTACTTTTTCACATATGCCTTGATCCCTTTTAATAAATACACATTTGTCAGCTGATGTGGCGGTGAAACCTATTAGCCTTAAAGTTTTGGAAAGACAATCGTACCATCTCTTACCCGATTGTGCAGACCATAGAGCTTTTATGGAGCAGCCAGGTTTTCCTTCATTACAGTCAATTCCTGGTGGTGCTCTGACGTATAATTCTTTATCTAGTGGTGCGTGTAGGTATGCTGTTTGTACATCGAATTGATACACGTGTTCATTTAGAATTGAGGCAATGACCAAGGCTGTCTTAACACTTTCTGCCCTCACAGTAGGAGAATATGTGTCTATGTAATCGTCTGGAAATTTTTGTGAGAAACCTTGTGCCACCAGTCTTGCTTTGTATAGATTTTTGTTATCCTCTAGGGGTTTTATTTTGTATACCCACCTGGTACCGATAATTTTTTGTTCTCTGGAACTCTTGAGGGGTATATACTTCTAGTTTTTAATACTTTCCATCTCCCTCCGCATGGCCTCTTTCCATTTTAACTGTTCATCTGGTGGGAGTGCGAGTATGTCATTATAATTTTTGGTGTGACGACGGTGGTATCAATAGACATCACATAGTCCCCTAAGGTATTGGGAATTTTGCCCTTATTAGTCCTTAGTGATCTCCTGGGTATGTTTTCGGTTGGAATATTTTTCTGATGAGTCATCTGAGCTGTACTCATCTGTACCTTTGGTTTTGAGTATGTGGTGACCTTCTTTCCACGCCTTAACCTTAATGCTATTTCTGTTGGGTTTTGTTTTTGTAGTGTGAGTGTGAAGTTGTGTTTGTTCCTGATCAGTTTTGAATGTGTTTTTGCCAATTATGATTTCATTTGAATGTATCTTACTCCAGTTTGTGTTTTCATGAAAATTTGCTGATCTCGATATGACTTATGGAATCAACTGCCTCTGGACCTCCGCCTGGCCCCTGACCTCCGCACCTTCTGCCACGATTTGAAGACCTGGCTATTTGACCAAGTCGGGCTGTGATTACCTTGCCGGGGGGTGTGGGATAGTTTTAAATTTTAATTTGGGTTTTATTGGGCTTTAGTGATTTAATTTCTTTTAAATTATTTATTGTATTTATATGTTTTAATCTGTGAGCCACCCCGAGTCTTCGGAGATGGGCCGGCATATAAGTCCAATAAAATAAATAAATAAATAAATAATCTTGTGATTACTATCCATGAATCTGTAAGCTTTGGTTTTGGGTTCATAACCAACAAATTTGAGTTTTTTTGATACTTTATCTCCCTTTCGTCTGAGTTGCTTGGGTATGTGCACATCGGCAGTTACTCCAAAAACATGAAGATGTGCTAATTTGGGTTTCTGATCATACATTATTTCGTATGGGGTTTTCTGTATCACACTTGACCATATTCTATTAAGAGTATAGTTTGAATATAAGACGGCTTCTCCCCAATATGAAAAGTTTAATCCGCATCTTCTAATATGCATCTAACCATAGTTTGTAATACTCCATTCCTGCGTTCCCACACCATTTTGAAAGGCAGAAAATGGTGAAGTTGTAAAATGTATTAAACCATGTTTATTAATCCAGTCACTGAATTCTTTGGAAAGAAATTCAGAACCGCAGTCTGTCATGATCTGTTTGATCTTAATGTTATGTTGGATTTCTATCCTCTTATAGAATTCTTTAAATTTGGTGAATGTTTCCCCTTGTGTTTGAGTGTGTATACAAACCATATCTACTATGGTCGTCAACAATTGTGAGGAAATATTTTTGTGGCCAATAGAAGGCTTCAAGGGGCCTACTAGATCCATGTGTATCAGCTGAAAAATGTGTGTGGTGCTCCTTTCTGATTTCTTTGGTCGGGTTTTTCTTTTGACTTTGAACTCTTACAAATGGAACATTCTAAATAATTTTCACAATTGTTCACTTTGAGTCCCTCAGAACAATGCAACATTTTTAACAACAGGAAAACCAATATGTGCTAGCTTCCTATGCAAGATATGTGCACAATTATTATGTAAAGGTTTACCAATTGAAATACGTTTTGAGTCATTCATTTTGGTTACAACATTTTCAACACTTACATCGTTAACATCATTATCACTTTCCCCTTCTATTTCCTCATCACTAGTATCACAGTCAGCATTATCATCCTCTTCTTCCTTCCCATTCTTAACACCATCATTTGAAAAATTGGCTATAACTTGTGCGGTGGTATTCATGGTGGGTATAAAATAAGCTAAACCACTGGTCACTATAACATCCCCTACCTCCTTGCCATCATTGGTAAGTTGGATGGTGCCATTATTAAATAACACCTCGATTTTGGTACCTTTGATTAATTTAATTATAGCTAGGACGTTATATGGTATTTCAGGTATGAAAAGGACTTCCTTGATTCTCCCAAGACCTGGGATGTGGACATCCCCCTTCCCAACCACCTGCACAAATTTTTGGTTGGCAACTTTAATTTTAAACGACACCTCATCTAAAGAGGTGAACAGCTCTCTATTGCAAGATGTGTGTGTTGTTGCCCGAGTCGATTAACCAACATTGTTCCCTTAAGTTTGCACCAAGATTTGGTTCTACTTCTCTGACCCCATTCACGGATTCAGTGTCAGTCCCATTGTTCTCCCGACTGGATCTCCTGCTCCTTTTGGGCTTGGTGATTTTCTACGCCTCAGGTTTACATCATGTCTTTGGCTACTGGGGTGTCTATCTTGATATCTTTGTCCATAGTTGGACCTTTCTCTCTGATAACTTGTATAATAGGGCTGGGGATACTCAAAGGGTCCTCTGCCTTTAAAGGTCTTAGGCCTCTTAAATTCGAACCGCATGTATAACACCCTGGACAATTCACAAAGTTAACATGTATAACACCCTGGTAACGCATTTACCTGTTCCACAAAGTTAACTCTTTTCATAACCTGGGTTCCTTGTGAAGTAAAGCTCGATCTTTTCTGAGATTATCCTCAGCCACCAGTCTTCCTGATAATGTTTCGAGTGAAATGTTGTCATAATTTAGATTATCCAATTGATTAAGAAAATAGTCCCAGCTAGAATCAAGGGAATTAATTATAATACTAATAAAACTTCCCTCTGTGATTGTCTCACCCCTTTGTAACAGATCAGATCTCATGGCGTTTAATTGAGCAGATGTTCACTCATGCTCACTCCTGGTCTTAGTCTAGCAGAATGAAACTCTCTAGATATTCTGCTAGTGGTACTCCTATTTTTGCTATAAAACAGGTTACATATCTTTTCCCAAATTTCAGAGATGGTGGACCCATTGGGTATGATGTGGTATATGGCTGGTTCGAGGGAACTCAGCATTAAGCAAAATGCCCGATGGTGAATACAATCCACCTGTATAGACCATGGTTTTGGGGTGGATTCAGTATGAGGAAAAGGGCATTTTCCTTCATTAGTGCAATCTGAAATTGCTGCGCCCAGTCCATTAGATTATTACCTGTGGCACATAGCTTGGGGAAACCATTAGGTAAGATGTTGTGCTGGACAGGGGTGATATTCAGAAATTGCTGTTGTTGGTGCTCTGGAATATGTGCATACTGGCAGAAGGACATTGGTATGCACGCTGTTAAGTTTGAAAAACTTACTGTTCTTTTTTCTTTCAAGATGACTGGTGCTGACTGCATATGCATGGTGTTTTGAATTTGTGCCATGTTCATTTTATGTTGGTTTCCTGTGGAGGATGTTCCCTGAAGAGCTGCTGCAGGAGGTGAAGGGTTAAAAAATTGCATTGGAGCTGTGGTTTCATTCTTAATTCCTGACTGGGGGGCTGTAGCATCCTGAAGCAGTGCTATTTGTGGGGCTAGCAAGTAATCTGGAGGCACTAGGACCGCTGCGGAAGTCAGGGAAGCTGTCGGGAGTGAGAAGTGTTTAATTGCTTAGAGATCGGAGATTGATGTTGTAGGCTTATTTAGGGGGAACATGGCTTCTAGGATCATTGCAGCTGCTTCTGGAGCCTTTGGAATGTTGACTGAAGGTGCTGGGAGACTGCCTGTGGTTGCTGGGAGTTCGGTGCTCATTGTCTGTGATTGTTTTGGAGTCGGGGGTGTGAATGCAGCCCCAAATGCTTCTGTGAGTGTTTCAATCGCTCTTGAGATTTCCTGTTCTGAGGGAGGTTTCTTGTTGACACATTTATTTTGGGTATTAGTCTTTGGTTCTCTGTTATCTGGTGTTATTGGTCTTGTCAAATGAAGACCTGACCAGCCACCCTCACAAAATAGTTCGTTAGTTTCATGATCATTCTGCCTGTTTCTCCCTTCCTCATTCTTTTCAGGGTTATCCTTTTCCTTTTTTCCCGCCTTCCATTTTAAAATTCCTGCAGTGATTGGCTGCTGGTCTGGGCTGTTTAGATCTGAAAATGGCGTCTCAGCATGTTTTGCCGCCTCCAGTAAGTTTAAACAAGATTGTAAAGGACTTACGGTTCAGCTTGCTGTTTTATTTTCTTTCTCTGTTTGCCTTTCTTCATTTTGAGGGTTATCTATATTTTGAAAAAGTGCTCTTAATTCTGCGGTCGGGTCCTTGTTGCCTGTTGACATTTCAATGATTCTGAGTAGGGTTGATTTTAAATCTTCATTTTTGTCAGTTATTTTGTCTTTCTCCTGGGTTTCATTTCTTTCAGCTGTAGGAGTTTTACTTTCTTCATCCAAGGCAGTTCCTATTATTGCTCCCATTGGTGTCAATTGAGCTGCCATCTGTCTGGTGAAGGCTCTCGTATTTAATTCTGGATTTTTTTTCTGATCCCTGACATGTTTTGTTCAAGTTAATTTGGCAACCGATCTCTGCTACCATTTGTTGATAACTTTTAATGGATCTAGCCAAAATTAATCTTCAAAAATATTTATGATCAGAATAATCCTTTTATTGTAGAAATATAAACTTACATCATGTCTATGTTTTCTCTTAGGTACATCATTCTTTCAGGAGAGGGAGGAGACAGAGATAAAAACCAGAAATCAGTGCCTTTTTATACTTAGTGGGAGGGGAATATGCAGTGATGCATCATGGAACTTGTATGCTTAATATTAGGAACAACAATGAACATTTTTTCTTATATGAATAAAGCAGTTTGGCATTTTACCTTAACATAAATAATAAACAAGTCACAGGTATGGTATATCACAAAAACATCCAAGGTAAAATTCTCCAAAGGAAGGAAGGATAAAGCTTATGGAAAGTGCTGGCATTATTCTAGATCAGGGCTGTCAAACTCCCAGCCCGTGGGCCAGATGCGTCACACACTGGCCACGCCCACACTCAGTTTAGCAAAGGGGGGAAAAGTCCCGATATGTCACGTGACATTGCCGTGATGACGTGAGTTTGACACCCCTGCTCTAGATGGTAAGATTCAATAAAAATTAAAAAAAAGCACAAACCCAGACAGAAACCACAAATTGCTACTAAAAAAATAATAAACATTACCATCCTTACGGGCATCAGAAACCAGATTCTTAATTTCTTATTCTGCTATTGCAACATTACTCCATAAAGATTAAACACAATTTGTTGAGCTTGTGTGATCATTTCTGTGATAGAGGCAAATCCGGTGGTTCTTAAATTGGAGGTATTTATCCCCAAAAGAGTAAATTAGGCATATCCTGGAGAAATGAAGCAATTTGTAATTACTTGTTTGTGACTTGAGGTTCCAGTGTGAGACTGTTGTTAGTGAGACACTTCTGTAAAACAACGGAGTCTGATTTTTTGTGTGTGTGGAGGTAATGACATTATTCGAGACTGCTGAAAGGGGTAATTGGGTCAAACAGCTTAAGAACCACTGGACTAATCCTTAAAAAGAAGAGCCAGTGAGCTTTAGCTCACCACCAGACTGCAATTTTGCTAGGCAAGCATAAATCGGTGGTCATATGGGTGGGATCAGCTGTTCCCCATCCAGAAGGCCACTCCTGACCAACATGCCTTGGTTCCTGTTCTTTCTGCTATGTCTCTCATGTGGAACAGAGACACAACAGGTGAGAAAACAATTGTAAGCAATCTCTCCCCTCAAGTCTTTCCCTCTTCCTCTATATAACGTTGTTGTTGTTAGTTGCAAAATCGTGTCCAACCCATCGCAACCCCATGGACAACATTCCTTCAGGCCTTCCTGTCCTCTACCATTCCCCAGAGTCCATTTAAGGTCACACCAACTGCTTCAATGACTCTATCCAGCCACCTCATTCTCTGCTGTCCCCTTCTTCTATTGCCCTCGATCATTCCCAGCATTAGGCTCTTCTCCAGTGAGTCCTTCCTTCTCATTAGGTAGCCAAAGTATTTGAGTTTCATCTTCAGGATCTGGCCTTCTAAAGAGCTGTCAGGGTTGATCTCCTCTAGGACTGACCGGTTTGATCACCTTGCAGTCCAAGGGACTCGCAGGAGTCTTCTCCAGCACCATAGTTCAAAGGCCTCAATTCTTAAGATTTGGCAAAGATGAGTGAAGAAGTACTTGATGGCAATGACTTTTTCTTTCTGAGGTATGGGAGTGTGTGAGACAGTGGTGGAGGGAGCAGTGGTAATTGGGGAGGTGAAGAGTACCAATTCATCCTCCTGGTATTCTCAGTCCAATCCTGGTGTTTTTGATGGACAAAGAGTACAATTGCACATTCTAACCAGGAATTCTTCAAACTCTGCTAGCCTCCCATATTGTTTCATCCTTTATTGGCTGAGCAAACTAGAATACAGGTAGTCCTTGACTTACAAAAGTTTGTTTAGTGACTGTTCAAAGTTACAACGGTATTGAAAAAAGATGACTTATAATGACTGCTGCAGCATCCCCACGATCACGTGATCAAAATTTGGACCCTTGGCAACTGCCATTTATTTATGACAGTTGTAGTGTCCCATGGTCAGGGGATCGCTTTTTGTGACCTTCTGACAAGCAAAGCCAATGGAGAACACTTAACCATGTTGTTGCTAACTTAACAACTGAAGTGATTCCCTTAACAACTGTGGCATGAAATTGTAAAAAGGGGCAAAATTCACTTAACAAATCTCTCTCTTAACAACAGAAATTTTGAGCTGAATTGTAAGTTGAGGACTACCTATAATCAGGCTCACAACACCCTAAGCTGTAAACCTCAGATTTATTTATTTATTTATTTATTTATTTATTTATTTTATTGGACTTATATGCCACCCCATCTCCGAAGACTTGGGGCGGCTCACAATTAAAACATACAATACAATAAATAATTAAAAAGAATTAAACAATTATAAAGCCCAATAAAACCAAATTAAAATACTTTAAAACTATCCCATACCCCCCGTGAGGTAGTCACAGCCCGACTTGGTCAAATAGCCAGGTCTTCAAATCGTGGCGGAAGGTGCGGAGGTCAGGGGCCAAACGGAGGTCCAGAAGCAGTTGGTTCCATAAGTCGGGGACCGCCACAGAATAGGCTCGCCGCCGGGGGACCGCCAGCCGACATTGACTTGCCGACGGGACCCCGAGGAGCCCTTGCCTGTGTGCCGGTACAGGGCGGTTGGCACTTGATATCGGCAGGAGACGCTCCCTTAAATATTGTGGACCCATGTCGTGTAGGACTTTGAATGTTAAAGCCAAGACTTTGAATCCAAGACCTTTACAAAGTCCATGTGCAGTGTGACTTTTCCTGTTGAAGGAAGAAGATCAATCTTTTCCTGCAGTGTTTTTGCACAAACGGCTCATCTCCTGATAGATATTGCATATGCATAATGTTGTATAAAAATAGTTCAACTCATAAAACCAAAATGATTACTCGTACCATGGCTTTAAAATGTCTTGAAGAATATTATGAGTAGTCTGTTTTTCCTTCTTATTGAAAGAGCAACCGGAGATAATGCTAACATATATATTAAACTCATTCATTCATTTCTGAATCTCAAAGTACAGAAGCTGGAAGACTCTGCTAAAGTCTGAGACTGAACTGGATCTACACAATCCTTGCTGGTCAACAGAACGGTTGCTTCTAATATAACCATGTTTTGTTCTTTTTTATTTAATTCATTATATTTAATCTTGAAAGATGTGGCATGTAGAGGGTAAGAGCATTTGGTCCACCTTCATGTCTTAAATAATGAGTAATGTTGGGCCACGCTTCCCTTCAACTTTGAACTGGGATGCATATTCAGTTAAGGCACACTTTATTACATTTTCTGTTAAACATCGTTTCCATCTCTTATCCAAGGAGACTAACACATATTGATTAAAGTGAATGAACCATACTTATATAAATACAAACAGTGTGGGAAAGCCATTTATAGAATTGTAAATTTATGAGAATTTGATTCTTCATTCAATCATAACTTATTTTATCAGGCATTATAAGTTTTTGGTCAATTCAATCATTTAATATGTAAAGTATTAATAATGGTCACCCACCAAATGACTGACATTGATTGACTCACGGTCAAGTATTCCAATAAGTTCCAAATATTCTTAAGACAGTTGCAAACAGCCAACATTCAGTTCCATCCTGATCGTCACACAGAAGAGTTCTGTGGATCTTAGACATAGTTAAGAGCTGTTTGTGTACCTGATGTATGCAATTTGTGACATGTTAGGGCATAAACGAATAATTGTTTTAATGTTCAGTAGGACATATCTAGTAAATGTGCTTAAGAGATAGTCTTAGAAACAAATTGTTTTTATGTGCTGACAAATGAAATATGTCTTCTTGATCATTATGGATGTTTAGATGAGTAAATTACCATTTAATGGTATAGTATAATACTTCAGTAGATTCCCAGATTATTCAATTAATAACAATCTCTTTCTGTGGACTATAATAGGCTTAGGGAAATTTTCAAAAATGAAAAGTTTGAATGCATTTAAATATATCTTCATTTGTGGATATTAGTATTTCAAATTGCTGGTCTCATTAATATAAAAAATGAAGAAAAATAATGATTTTTTATATGAAGAAAAATGAATAAAATATGAAAATATAGGTGAGATATTTGTACTGATATGGATTCCTATATTAATGCCTTAAGGTGTTTTAAACATATTGATAAATTATTAAGAAGGTTTTTATGGAATGATCTAAGTCCCAGAATTTCTATATCTAAGCTACATTTTTCATATGGTGATGGGGAATTTAATTCTCCTGATTTTCAGCTTAATTGTAGTTTTACTATTATTTCTTTATGGAATTCAGGTGTTTACATTCACAAGTTATTATATGATCCTTTCAATATTTGGCAGTAAGTTGTTTCTCCTTTTAGTCAAAATTGTACTTCTAGCATTAAAGGCCACAAGACAAATTAGAAAAAAAAGGTTACAATAGCTTTCTAATTTTGACCTTGGTTTTCATTAAAATTTTACATTATATAATCATCCCAACAGAGGGATGATACAAAGCATTGGAAGGTTAAACCTTATTTAGAAGAAACAGGCTCCACAGAAAAGATGAGAGTTACAGTGACTCTTATGAACAGAGTCATAATCAGGCATGGAAATTCTGTTGAAAGAATCTTTGTAAGTGATACCATGGGAGTTTATTGCTGACACTTGGCAGGCAGAAGATGCAGTTAAAACTTTCTGTGTTAAATAACTAATCTTTGAAAGAGGCATGCAACAGTAATAATGAGAGAAATCCATTTCGCTGACATCTGTCAAAACTATTGACAGAATAGTTTTCTTTTCTATTCTCTTGGTGATAACTCCATGTGTCAGCAGGCACTAGAAAAACAAAAGATATGGTATCTTGGCCCCAATCCTAACCAATAGGATGGAATTAATTGAAGAAGTGAAGGTGACTGAAACCTTGGTGGATAGTATTGATGTTATTCTTGATTTTGTGATATTCTCTTGAGGAAGAACTAAGAAGAGGCAGATCTGCAAACTGGACTTCAGAAGATTTTAATGAATTCTACGGGAAAGTAGATTGGACTCAGTAGCTTCAAAGGCTTAAGGAGAAAAGTATCCATGAGGTTTCAGAAATCCTTTGAGATATTCACAGCATAATTGCAAACAATTCTGACAACAAAGAATGGTGGAATTTAAAAGAAAGATATGGACACACAAAGGGCTTTCTAACAAGCTGAAGTGGGGAAAAAGCCAAACAGGTATAGGAAATAAAATAGAAAGAAACAAAATCAAAGAAAAACACAAGGTTATGCCCAGAAACTGTAGGGACAGGGACAGAAGGTGCTAGTGCTGTGGCTTGAAAGATGAAACAAAAATAACAAAAGAAAAACCTATTTTGGGGGGGATGCACTGGGAAATAAGAGAAAAACAAAGAAGATGCAGACCCATGGTGGGGTAAAAATAATGAATGATGGTTGATGGTGAATTATAACGAGAATAGAACTTCTTAACTTAAGAAGTTAACTCTGTAATGGAGCACTAGCTGCTTATTATAATATCAGTAGGAAAAGAGGGAACTGCAGCTTAGGAGAGACAAGGAAAGACAAGAGAGAACTTAGTCTTTTTAAATGAACTTAAGTCTCCAGGACCAGATGAATTTCACTGTAAAGGCTTGTCCCATCATTGTCCCGTTCTGTTATGATGTCCATACACTTCTTAATAAAGTTTAGACAGTTAAATATGTTTAGAGTTTAATATGTTTAAAGTTTAGAGTTAAATATGTTGAACAATACTGTGCATTAAAAATGGAATTTATCTCTGTGCGAAGAATGTGAATTTGTTGAATATGGTCCAGGGGTAACAAAGAAGATCATTCTGTTGTGATGGAAAGATAGTGCCACCCCCATCTTAAGAGTGCCTGATAGATCATGTCTTTTGCTCTCTGCTTATAAATTGTCTTTGACATAATGGAAATACTGACCAATATTATTTTAAGTGGTTAAGATAGAACACTATCTTTAATAGTTCATAGTTTTAAATTTCTAGGAACTCATATTTCCGACAACCTTACTTGGTTGGTCCACGCTATGGCCACTGCAAAGAAGGCCCAAAAGCGCCTGCACTTTCTGAAGCTGCTGGAAAAAAGTGGTCTGGGTGAGAAGTTGCTGGTTACTTTTTACCGGTCTACCATCGAGAGCATTTTGGCATACTGTGTAACGGTGTGGTATGCTGGGTGCTCTGTAGTGGATAAGAAGATGCTCCAGAGAGTTATAAACACAGCACAAAAAACCATCGGTTGCTCTCTTTCTTCTCTGGAAGAGATTGCGAAGACCAGACTCCTCTCTAGAGCACTAAAAATCTCCACAGATCGTTCTCATCCTGGACATTCATATTTCAAACTGTTACCATCAGGGAGGCGTTATAGGTGTCTTAAAATGAGGACTAATAGATTAAGAAACAGTTTCTTTTCCAAGGCAGTAATTGTCTTGAATCAAACAGTGCATTTGTGATTTAGTCCTATTATTATTATTATTATTATTTTAATTTTTAAATGCTCGGTAGTGTGATTGTGATGTGGTGTTTGGAGCACCGTGCTGGAGTAGCTTTCAAATTTCATTGTACTCGTAGGAATGCAATAACAATAAAGGTATTCTATTCTATTCTATTAAAACTTATAATACATTTGGTAATCAGTTATTTTTTTTCCTTTCTCTTTCTGTTGGCTGCTGCTTTTCCAATATAACTTTTTCAAAGCAAGAACATTTTTTAAAGGGCATCAATCTTAAAGACCTGGATGCTCTTTTTCATTAGTTTAATGGAAACCGAAGGACCAATTTTTCATAAGGAGTCCTACACTAGCTCCAAATTAATATTGTTCCACACAGAAGACTTCTAGTCTACACTAGAGATCATTGTCACTTTCTACATTCCTAATATGTAAAGGTGAGTAGAAGAGGGGAGGGCTGTGAGTGGAGAAAGCTTGTGCTGCAAACTTATAAATTTTCTTGACGATATGCAAATTCGAGCAAAATTCAAATTAAGTGTCCTCAAGTCTATCCATTGGTCCCATCCTGCATCAGAGAGAAATACAGTATCCTTTTCTAGCCAAACCACATGCTACCCTTCTGCTCTTTCTACATTTAGGTAATTTTTGGTACTGAATTAGAGATAATTTACTACATGCAGAGAAATCATTATTTCAGAGATATAATCTTGGCAAATTAAAGAAAATCAAAATGAATTGATTTCATAGCCTTCTTCTAGTGCACACTTGTTTGCTGATTTTAGCTTGAAACCCAAAGAATTAGTCAGAAGTAAGACTCATTTAATTGATTGGATTTGACTCCCTCAGTCAAATCTATTGATGCCTACCAAATATGCCTCACCTATTGTAATTCAACAGAACATTATCTGAGTTCAGCCAATATAGGACTGTAGTGGAAATCCAGAGGTTCCAGCTACAAAACTTGCTCTGCCAAAATGGGCATTTCCTTAGTTTTTGTTTTTCATGATACATCCTCTGGTTTAGCTCTGTTTCAGTGCAGAGCAAGAATCTGGAAATGAAACTTTTATTTGCTTGCCATATTTTGGTATATTTGTATATCACAAATCCTTAAAAAAGCACTTTTGTTGAAAATACTTTGGTTATTATAAAGATATAATGATTGAAACAATAATGAATAAAGCTTAGATGTTCCAATAGTTTATAAATTAGCATTTTGGCATGTAAAATATGTAACAAAATTGTTTTCAGGCCATTGCCAGCATCAATTTTCATTCACTTAACGGCAGAGGCATTGATGAGAGAGAAAGAATGAGAGGAGGGGAGGGAGGGAGAGAGAGAGAGAGAGAAAGAGAGAAGGAGAATGAGAGAGAGAAAAGAGAAAGAGAGAGAGAGAATGAGAGAAAGAGAAAGAATGAGAGAAAGAATGAGAGAGAGAAGAGAAAGAGAGAGAGAATGAGAGAGATAATGAAAGAGGGAGAGGCAGAGAGGGAGGGAGGGGGAGGGACGGAGGGAGGGAGCGCTCTAATTCAGTGATAGAAAAAGAAATCCTAGAAAATTTTAGGTAGATTTACTCAGAAGCAAAGTTTTACCAGGTCCTGTTTCTCCAGGTGAAGGGTATAAGTAAACTTGAGTAAGTTGCTGTATGAGTAGATTTAGTTCTTTAGATCTCACATTAGCAACAGTGCTGGACATATTCTCCCCAAGAATGTTCATACACTGAATATTATCTAATCATCTATCAAAAACACATCTAGAGATTCTTAAAATAAACAAACACCACCTTGCCTCTTTAAGCCATATGGAAAGTGACTATTTTACTGGAAACAAAATGATTTGTTTGATGTAATACTAACATGAAGAAGCTGGCTTGTTTTGATCACATGATCCTAATTAACCACAGCTTATTAACCAAACTAAAACCAGTTTAGCCCTTCCTGGGAATCTGTTGGCGGACTGACTCTTCAGATCCTGTAAACAAATCCCCTCAAACTATTTTGCCAAGTGCATAATGCCACTAATCTAGAGTTAGTCGCCCTCCCCCATCCCACCTCCCCTATGCTCCTCTCTTAATACTTTGCAGCAGACAATTGATGCTAAGAAAATGACATCTTCCCAGTAATCTCTCAGGGGAAAATCCCCTTTACATTGGCTTCCTTCCTAAGACCTACTGGAGAGGGAGATTTAATATTTCAAATGTGTGATAAACTCTATTTACAATAGTGTGTGTGTGTGTGGGTGTACACAATCAGTGGAGATGTCCTTAATATTGTTAGCCTTCTAAGCACAAGCCTTGCTGGGACGGACTTGGGGGCTGGGGGGGCGGAGGAAGGGAAGGAGGGAGAGGGGAGAGGGAGGGATGGGGGGAGGGAGGAGGAGAGGAAGGGGTAGAGGAAGAGAGAGGGAGGGAGGGAAAGGGAGAGGGAGACAGAAGGGGAGAGAGAGACTGACTTTCTATTGTGGGGAAACTGGCAGCGAAGGAAAGGAGAGAGAAAGGGAGGGAGAGAGGGAGAGAGAGAGGAAGAGATGGGGAGAGAGAAGGAGAGAGAAAGGGAGGGAGAGGGGGGGAGAGGAGGGGAGGGAGGGGGAGAGACTTTCTATTGTGGGGAAACTGGCGGCGAAGGGTAAGACTAGGACAACTCTATAGCCGTTCCTTTTGACAACCTGCAAGGAATCCCCAGTCCAAAATGGGACAAAATATGCTGCACCGGTGGACGGACTGATGGAAAGATGAAGCAGAGCATTCTCCAGCAGCTGCGGTTGTCTGTGCACTCTCTCTCCCCCACATACACACATGCACACACGCATCGACACAAACACGAGACTTTCCCTCCTCCCCGCCCTTTCCCCCTTCCTACCCTTTCACTCACCCGGGCTGTCGCTGCCGCCGCCTCGATCCGTGGTCCGATCCCAAACGCTGACAGATGCCGCGGAAGGCTGCGGGCTTCCTTTCTCCCTCGGAAGTAGCGCGGAGGAAGCCGCAAGAAAAGCGGATCGCCCCTGGATGGACGCCGCTGCCCGAGGCCCCGCCGTAGCGACGGAGGGACGCTCGGAGGGCGAGGGAGAGGAGGCAGAGCCCAGGGAGAAAGATCCCACAAAGAGATGCGGCCCCAGCAGCAGCAGCAGGAGGCTGAAGGGACGGAGCAGAAACAGGCGCGTTGCTGGCATGATGCTTGGGATTTCACATGCCCGGCGCTGATGCAGAGCAGTAATCATAACAACCACCCCAAACATCACCACCACCATCATCATCATCATGAAGCAGTTGCAGGCAGCGCCATGCCCGGCAGACGGGAAGGGAGCGGGCGCCTCAGAGGAGCACAACCGCGGGCGCGCCCAAAGTTCCCCGGGTCAGCGGCGAAGCGGCGGCGTTGGCGGCCGACCCCCGGGACGGCATGGTCGAGCGGGGCGGACGCGGCTCCGGCAGTGGCCGCTCGCGGTGGCGCGGAGCCTGAAAGTAAAAGCGCCCGCAAGGGCAGGCTCCACCTCGCGGCTGCTGACATCACACCCTGCCGAGGCTGCTCTCTTTCCCCTCAAGCGGCAGTCCCGCTCCCCTCCGCCCCTGCAGGCTGCTCCTCGGGGCATCCCCTAGTTGGGACTAAGTCCTATCTAGGGAGGGGCTGGGAACGGGCCATAGGGTAGAGAAGGGGGTAAGAGAGGAGCGCGCGAGGAGCCCAAAGGCGCGAGTCGAGACCCGACACTAGGGAGACCCTGGCGCGCCGGTTTGAAAGGCCCGGAGGGAAGATGTCAAGCGTGAAGTTTGCGGGCCGACTCAGATAACCAGAAAAGTGCCTGTTTGTATGTGTGTGTGCGCGCGCATTCACACATCGCCGCTCTCTGCGTGAAGAATAATCTTTGAGGACTAGAAACCTGTTGGTCCTTTGCTTCGTTCCGATGAACTTATGCCCAACAATGGATTTTTATCCTTTACCTTTTCTGCCACACATAGACGGAGGCAACCAAATTGTGACTTGTGGGCTGTGGGAATTCTTAAATCAGAGCAGAGAATTTGGCTAGGAATGTGAAAAATGGAGCTGTCAGGAATTTGGATGTCCTAATGTGGACTTCCAGACACACTTGCATAGCTACAAACATCTCTTTGGGTGTTTTCAAGAGTATCAATGCATTTTCCCCCCATTTCCTACTTCTGTAATTCAAAAGTATGTTTCATGCAATTTTATTTTCAAGCAATGGTGAAAGTACTATAAGTGATATGAAAATCATTAAAAAGGCATTTCGTTGAGGTAACTGACTATCCTGCAACAAAAACCTCAAAGAATTTCTGGCTGAACAAACACAATTTTTTTAGAGATATGATGACAGTCTAGGATTATATTCAAAATCCCAGAAACAAAAAATTAATGCATTTACAAACTGCAGCACTTGCATAAAAGCAATTTACAGTTTTTGGAAAAGTTTTTAAATTTTGGTCTGATCTTCATCAAATGTACACTTTAATCCAGGAATAATAAATCATATTTATTTCTCTGAACAGTTATTTATTGTCTGCTTTCTCTCATCTAAATTATACTTCAACATTGTTCTATTGTCTGCCTAACATTCACAAAACCGTGACTTAAAGATTTAAGGAGAGAAAAGAGAGAAAAGAATAGAGAGAAAAGGGTGTGTGTGGTATTCATGCCAGGAGTTAGGGAAATTACCAATGATTCAGCATTAGGACTATTATGTGAGATTGTATAATGATGCCTCCAGATGAGAAAGTGATCGATGCTACATTAAGATAAAGCCAATCTGCATTAATATATGTTTTCTCAAAATTAAATTTATGTTGTGGAAGATAGCCAAAACCTTCCATTCGCTTCTCACTGATCACGTCCTTCTTCCATCCTTGCAATGTGAATTCTTACCTAGAAGTATTGATGTGGATTTAAACTCATTGCAACAGCAATTTGATATAACATTAAAGATAATCACTTGCAAAGAAAAAAACAGGCATAAATGACTGATGTTTGCAGCTTTTAGGAGAAGGTAAAGTACCATTGCATTATCCTCAAAATATCCCACTGTAATATTTACTACTGAAAATATTCTTAGTTTGCGCATACCGGTAGTTAGGAGGCTGGGATACTTTTATCCTTGATCCTTTCTTTTTATTTTTCCCACTTACTTTCCTCACTGCTACAGAAATTATCATGCATATCCTTATTTTTTCAGCTTTGAAATGATTTATTCATTCATTACATCTGTATAAACCATCAACATTTGCAGTGTAAGAATTATCTGTGATTCCTTCCGCAGTTGTAATTTCTGCAAGAATTTAATGCAATTCCACACTAACAGTAACAATTGTGTTCAGTTGTGCTGCTGTTGGCTTACACCATTTCCATCCCTTTCCTTTTATCTCCATAATTTCGTTTCCCTTTCAATTTTATCCCTATGGTGGACTTATAAAGTGAGATAAATACAGGTAGTCCTCCACTGAGCCAAGAATTTATGTTGCTAAGTGAGAAATTTGTTAAGTGAGTTTTGCCCCATTTTATGACTTTTCACATCACATTTGTTAAGTGAATCACTGCAGTTCTTAAAATTAGTAACATGGTTGTTAAATGAATCGGGCTTCCTGATTGGCTACTTGTCAGAATGTCACAAAAGATGATCACATGACCCCAGGACACCCAGTTGCCAATCATCCAAATGTAAATCACGTGAACATGGAGCTGCTGCAATGGTCATAAGTATAAAAAATGGTCATAAGTCACTTTTTTCAGTAACTTCAAACGGTCACTAAATTAACTGTTATAAATCGAGGACTACTGAAACAGGTGTAATGCAACTTAAAAGGTGAAACTAATATATGAGATAGACTCATTACATGCAAAGCAAGATAGTTCAAGCCGTGATTTGCCATAATTGTGATGATTATGGCTTACAGCTCATGAAAACCCCAAATCCACAATCTCAGAAAATTAGAATATTGTGAAAAGATGCAATATTCTAGGCTCAAAGTGTCCCACTCTAATCAGCTAATTAAGCCATAACACCTGCAAAGGGTTCCTGAGCGTTTAAATAGTCTCTCAGTCTGGTTCAGTAGGAATCACAATCATGGGAAAGACTGCTGACCTGACAGTTGTGCAGAAAACCATCATTGACACCCACCATAAGGAGGGACAGCCTCAAAAGGTAATTGCAAAAGAAGTTGGATGTTCCCAAAGTGCTGTATCAAAGTACATTAATAGAAAGTTATGTGGAAGGGAAAAGTGTGGAAGAAAAAGGTGCACAAGCAGCAGGGATGACCGCAGCCTGGAGAGGATTGTCAGGAAAAGGCCATTCAAAAGTGTTGGGGACTTTCACAAGGAGTGGACTGAGGCTGGAATCAGTGCATCAAGAGCCACCACACAGATGGATCCAGGACATGGGCTTCAAATGTTGTATTCCTCTTGTCAAGCCGCTCCTGAACAAACAACATCAGAAGTGTTTTACCTGGGCTAAAGGAAAACAGACCTGGTCTGTTGCTCAGTGGTCCAAAATCCTTTTTGGAAACCAAGAACCAGAGTCTGGAGGAAGAATGGAGAGGCACACACTGCAAGATGCTTGAAGTCCAGTGTAAAGTTTCCACAGTCTGTGTTGATTTGGGGAGCTATGTCATCTGCTGGTGTTGGTCCATTGTGCTTCATTAAGTCCAAACGCAGCCGTCTACCAGGAGATTTTGGAGCACTTCATGCTTCCTTCCACAGATGAGCTTTATGGGGATGCTGACTTCATTTTTCAGCAGGACTTGGCACCTGCCCACACTGCCAAAAGCACCAAAACCTGGTTCAATGACCATGGGGTTACTGTGCTTGATTGGCCAGCAAACTCGCCTGACCTGAACCCCATAGACAATCTATGGGGCATTGCCAAGAGAAAGATGAGAGACATGAGACTGAACAATGCAGAAGAGCTGAAGGCCGCTATTGAAGCATCTTGGTCTTCCATAACACCTCAGCAGTGTCACAGGCTGATAGCTTCCATGCCACACCGCATTGAGGCAGTAATTGCTGCAAAAGGGGCCCAAACCAAGTACTGAGTACATATGCATACTTATACTTTTCAGAGGTCCGATATTGTTCTATGTACAATCCTTGTTTTATTTATTGCACGTAATATTCTAATTTTCTGAGATTGTGGATTTGGGGTTTTTATGAGCTGTAAGCCATAATCATCACAATTATGGCAAATCACGGCTTGAACTATCTTGCTTTGCATGTAATGAGTCTATCTCATATATTAGTTTCACCTTTTAAGTTGCATTACTGAAATAAATGAACTTTTGCGCGATATTCTAATTTTTTGAGTTTCACCTGTACTTGTACTGAGATATAAGAGGGCTTTCAAGACTGGATGAGGTCCTTAATCAAATTGTCTCCCAGGCTCAACATACCACAATGTTGGCTATGTATTACAGACTATATAGCTGTCAAAGCCAAGATCTCAGTCATGGAATAAAGCTTATTTTTCACAGGTAGAATCTGACACAAGCAATCACATTTTCAATGGAAGGAAATGAAGGAGCCAGCAATAAAAAAAGTGCTTCGGCTTTTTTGCATTTTTTTTTCCTTTTTATATCTTGTCCCATATTTGATGCTCTCATTCCTTTCAGTTCTTTGCACAAGTAGGATAACCTGAATGCCTTAAATGTAATATTCTAAAGCATGTAGTCATCACGCTTGAATTAGCAGGGTAATTCCTACATAAGGTTTAGGTATTGCATTCCTTCCTTTTGTCATAAACATTTTATTTCTGTGCCTCACATACTGTGAAAAAGCAGCATTAACTTTGTTTAGGATCTAAGATGAAGGGAAAAAATTATTTTCACTCTCTCTCATTCTTTCATTCTATCACTCACACACACACAAAAAACTCCAGACATAATTATCTTGCCATTTTGAGAAACCTTAAATGTAAATCAGAATCACATATTTCTTCTTTCTCGGTCACCGAAACATACATAACCTAGTTTTGGTGATTAACAAGCATCAAATGCTTTTAATTATACAATTACCCATTTATCCAAATATGGAACAACAGATCATCAAACCAAGCAGTTCAAAGGAGCTCTTTAGATCATCAAGGTCAGCTGTCTGGTTTGCTGCACAAATCTAAATTAAAGCATTCCTCACAATAGGCTATTAATCCTCTGCTTGATCATATCTAGAGAAATGGAATATATTTCTGAAAGTAATTGATTCCACTTCCATTCCACACTGATTTTTATTGCTGAGAAGTAGTTCGGCTTGTTTGCTTCACACACTTAGTATGTAAACAACAAAAAACAGGAACGTTATAAGCTATTTCCCCCCCTGATTTTTCATTGGTTTAATAGGCCCCATTAGTCAGCAGCCTACTTTTCTCTGCTGTAGACACATACATTCCAATCTGAAGTCCTCACATATAATGGATTGACCCAATGATTAATTTATTTAATAAGATCTTTTTACAAAAAATTAAGAAATTAATTCAGTAAATAAAATCTAACATTCAGAAAATGAAATTTAAGAAATTAGAACCTGAATTTTTGTGCAATAACTATCAATCTAAGCTATTTGTTGTCGGTGTGACAACAAATCCAGAAGAAATTGTAGAAATATTTGCAACCTTTGTAAAAAAAAATTTAATTGGCAAGGATTTGGTTTTTTCAAGCACAAAGTGAAAGTGGATATATTTTCACTTATGACAAAAATTTGAAAAGGATTAGCAGGACGTCTTTTTTTTCACAGAACATAATATCAAATCATAGTTCTCTTAGGTTGCACTGTGCAGTCAAATAAGAAGTGCCATTTACTATTTGTTTTAGCAACAATACTTATTATTAATCAAATAAAATAAAGGCGGAAAATAATGGAAAGAGATTGAGACAGCAAAAACAAAAAAGGGGAAATAGATAATGATAATTTTTGAAAACCTGGTATGTAAAGTTCTTAGATATATTATACTTAAACAGTAGAATTATTGACTTTTATTACAGTCTCTCAAATTGTAAGCGAAAGAAAGGGAAAGATAAATGAATAAGTAGATTTTAATCCTTGTATAAATATGACAATTTATTAACCTTGAGGACTCTTACTACAAAACAAAACATGTTTCCATAGTGTTTCTAATTACTTAGAAATTAAATTTGGCAATGTTACTTTACTGGCATCAGATGCCAAGTCGCTTTACCAAGCACATAAATTCTTGTCTCGAAGATGCTTTTTCAAAAGGCAACTGGACTGATTTTTTTCCCCCTGAGGAAGAAGACATCTTGTTTCTCATCCATTGGGCTCAATTGTGGTTGTGACTATCTCTATGGCATCCTGGGCATGACCTAGAAGGCATGGAAGTCTGAAGACTAAAGTGCAATTTAAGTTCTATGTCACAGCTAATTGTTTGTGCCTAACTTTTGAAATATAAATAAGGAAGAGTCAGTATGAGTTTGAAGTATTGTTCAGGACAACTGCAAGATTCAGAAAAGTTTGATCCAATTCCAGCGAAGGTAGAAAACTTCTCCGTTCCACCCATAGTAAACACTTGCATTGATTGTCCATAATAGCTTTTCTCTCTTTATATTCTGTAACTCAGGAGGTCCCTAAATTCTTCTGTTCATTGACCTCTTCATTAAGTTTTAGATTTCTCATCAATCCCCAAATATTTATTATATGAAAATAAACACTATTTTAATTAACAGTACTGCAAATAGTAATATTAACAATAAAACCAATGGATAGTCCCATTGATATTTGGCGCTCAATACCAACCACTTTGGAGAAGCCTGGGGTAATTCTAGATTTCAGAAGGACCTGCCTGTGGAATTGAATTTGTTCTCTAGCAAATACAGGTACCGTAAGTGTTAAAACCACGTTCTATTTTAGATTGATAGTTATTGCACAAAAATATCCGATGCCCTGGAATGAAAACCCAAATCCTCTTTTTTTTTTTTTAGACCGAGCAGGTTTTGAACTTGCCTGCCGCTCCTTCCCCCTAACTCCCCTTAATTGGAAGTTTCAGCATTCATTAAGATCAGTTGTGAAAAGGGCAAGCCTTTTAATCAGGTGGTATGTCCGTACTCAGCCTTTAATTGGCTGGTAAAGTGAATGGCACATAGCTCTCTCATTGGAACTGATGGACCAACTCTTCTCGGGTGATAACAGAGGAATGATGGTAACGATCTCGGGAAGCAAAATCTGTATTCTCTTCAGTGAGTTGAGTGGTCTCCATGCCAACTGTTGCAAAGGTCGGTGTGACAACAAATCGCTCCTCCGGGGATGGCCTTCCCCTACAAAACAAAAGAACACAAAAACCTTCAGATGCCCCATTGTTTCCCAATAGATCTGCAGCTGCACTCTGAACTATGTAAATAAAACAAAGAAAGAAGAATGCATTCTGCAAAGCACCCCAAAACTCAACTCCAGAAAGGAATGCCAGCTTTTTTCTTATGGCTCTCGCATTTGGCTGGAATTCTTTCTTATGTAACGGCTATTCTAAAAACATGCAAGTCAAAACTTTTTCTTTTCCACACATATTTGCTTCTTCTCATTTACTGCCAAGTGCTTTAGCTGCTCTGATCCATGCAATTAGAAGATGGAGGTTTGTTCCTGTTACAATGTGCGCTTTATGGCAAAGAACCAACCTCTTAACATGATGCCTGCCGCTTCCAAACATTCCTTGTTAGCAGGCAACTGTCCTGAGAAAAAAGTGAGAGGGAGGAAACATGTAAAGCTCAGAAAGCTTATTGTGCACAATCTCCACAATGACCTCCATCTAATACAAAACCTGTTCTGAATAGAAATGTTGAATATACATGTGTAGACTTCCATATTTCTCTTTGATTTTCGGAGTCTATATTGTTTTTAATTTGACTTCTTCACTCCTTAATAGTTTGATCTTTTGTTTAACTTCTTTTCTATTCTTTTAGAATAGTTACTGTTTCGTTAATTCCCTGTTAAACGAAACAATTTTTTGGTGGGGGGCAAACTAGCATAATGTTTAGTTATATTCACGCATGTCTGACAGTAAAACAGCATTTTCCTTACTATACATCACTTGGTAGAGCACCAAAAAAAAGCTGTAATCAGCCATGAAAATCTACTTCAAAATTTTCAAATGACATACAATGGTCCTAAGACAATTTGTTTTAATAATATTGAACAAACACAGCTGCTGGAAAGCTTCTTTCATTTGTCCCATTCCCCAAGTAGTGCCATAGCAAGATAGTAATGTTTTTCTGGGTGTTCCCATATCACCAGCCATGGTCACCCATGGCTCAGTTTTGAGTAAAGAAAGCACTCCAGCTAAAGGCTCAGTGGGATGTTTGAAAACTAACTGTGGAAACCAAATTAACTCAGGATCTTTTTTACAGTTTGCTTTGAGTTAACATTCAGTAGTAAGGTGCTTCCGTTTTGTTTTGTTTTTTAATGGGAAAATGGTTCACAAATGTTATAAGTAACTAAGTAAATAAGCAAGTAAGTAAGTAAGCAAATAAGGAAGTAAATGAATAAGCAAGCAAGCAAGCAAGCAAACAAACAAACAAATAAATAAATAAGCCCCGATCCAATGCAAGCACATATAGATGAAATTAGGGATGGGTAAGATAGGATAAGTAGTTCGTTATCAGTGTCCTGGGTTCATATTCAGGCAATGATTGTCCAGGGAACATATAGCTGCTCTGTAAGAACGATATTTTTATAACCACAATAGAGTCTATTGTAATTTGGATGCTTACCTCCCACATAGATACAGTTTCTGAAAGGGGAGATACCTAGTTTTCTATTTATTATTGGTTCAACTTTTTGTGATACTTGGGTAATTAATAAGACATTTCTTATTCATTCTTTGCAAACAATTTGTTGATTATAAATGCCTTAAAATATAGTTTCAGGACATACAAGAAACACACAATTAGTAGGATGATTAGAGGCACTAGAGCATAACGCTTTAATATGTGAGGAGATAAGTGAATTGGCAGATGTCTCCAAAATGTTTTTAATATCTCCATAAAGCTACTGGAAGAAATAATAGAAAAGTGTGAGCCAAACAGTTATCCATACGTAGATGATCTCTCTGTGTCCTTTTAAATTTACTTCCCTTGGGAAATTGTACAACTTTCTGGTGGAATAAAGTTTGTGTTGCATGAGAAGGAACAATGATGGAGCTTTGTAACTGCTCAGAGTTGGCTTACATTGACCTACAAAATAAGTATGCAATTTAATTCTGAATTCTAGGTTAATGGAGGGCTTTCAAGGGGTACCAGAAGCCTAGAGTGCTTTTTTACCTTGGGTCAATTATCCTCCATTTCTGTCACCCAGACCAGACTATTCTAGTGTGGCACTGTCTTTAAAGATGATTTGGAACTTCAATTGATATGGCAGTCTGATTATTTGGTAGGATCACAGCAATTAGAACATGAGCACCTCTGTTGCACTACTGGTAGTCCTCAACATACAAATATTCCATTTAGTGACCATTCAAAGTTACAACAGCACTGAAAAAAAGTGTGACTATTTTTCACACTTACAACCACTGCAGCATGGTCAGGTGATAAAAATTCAGATGCTTGGCCACTGGCCTGTATTTATGACAATTGGATTCTTTGGCAATCTTCTGACAAGCAAAATCAATGGGGAAGCCAGATTGACTTAACAATCGTGTTACCAGTTTAACAACTGCAGTGATTCACTTAACAACTGTGGCAAAGAAGGTCGTAAAATGGGCAAAATTCACTTAACAACTGACTTGCTTAGCTATGGAAATTTTGGGACTCAATTGTGGTCATAAATCAAGGACTACCTGCAACAAGTACTGTCCTGCACTAGACTTCTGAGCTCAGTGTAATGTTCAGTCCTTTAAACCGGGAGCCATAAGTTATTGGGTTTTTTTTAAGTTTACAAAATTTACAAAATTCACAGAGAAAACAAATGTGGAGATATGGAGAGTCTTAATAGGAGTGAGGTGCATCCAATAGGTCTTAGCATGTATCAGTTCAGAAATGGCTTTCACTGTTAAATAAGTGCATTAAAGTTTCACTAGGTGCTTTTATAAGACCAGAAAGCAAGACAAAAAGTCACAGTGCTGAACTTCAGTGATATGGTCCAGGGACAGTCAAAGGGTTGTCGGTTTCCTACCCCTGACTAAATCATATATGGCTGAGCTGTTGAGAAGACAGCTTTTACTAATATTGCTTCATTTCTCTTTTGACATTAACAACTGAAGCCCTGCTCCAATGCCAGACTGACTCTGAAGGCACTGCCAAGGGATGACCCATGTTGGTTGTTGCTGACATAAGGCCCAAGAGTTGAAGGCATTTTAAAGAAGTCTTATGATCTTTCTTTCTTTCTTTCTTTCTTTCTTTCTTTCTTTCTTTCTTTCTTTCTTTCCTTCTTTCTTTCTTTCTTTCTTTCTTAATCTTTTAAAGGACTTTTAGAGCTAGGAATAGTTAATACTCAGTGTTCAATATTTTAGTAGTGCTTAGTAATAGGATTTTGAACTGTACTCAGTCACACATTTAATTTTTAGCTTCTTATTTAGTAATGTTCCAAAATTTTTGTGGCTCAAACTTATTATTTCATAATTGAAAGTGAGTCCTGTAATGCACTAAATGGGGTATATTTTTACACAAGGAC
This sequence comes from Naja naja, assembly GCA_009733165.1. Classification (NCBI taxonomy): domain Eukaryota; kingdom Metazoa; phylum Chordata; class Lepidosauria; order Squamata; family Elapidae; genus Naja; species Naja naja. Next base: position 235,724,594 of record CM019148.1, on the reverse strand, counting down.
TTTAAACTACAGGTAATTTATTTTTCATTACAAAATCATTTGTGACTATTTAAAATCATGATTATCAGGGACTGATCCTAATTTCCATTAGACTCAACATCAGTTGTTTATCAGTTTTTCTTAGTCACCAAGACCAACCTGCAGGCATTAAGCAAAAGGAGTTTAATCCACTTGAAAAGGCTGAAATTAGCTGCCACACCTGTAGAAACAAGAAACAAATGCAGATGATTACAATTGTGCAAAATGTTAAAGAACAGTGCTAGGCAAAACATGTTAGCACAGGGGAAATTTCTCTCTTCAAAGTATAAAAGCAGCTGTATATTTTGGAGAATTTGGACATCTGTTTCATCCAAAGGGAACATCTCTGAAGGGAAGAGTTACAAAAACTAAGAGTCCTTCTTTAAGCCTTAACAATTAAAGTTAGTTTGAGCAAGTTCAAACATGTAACCATAATAGAAATGTAGTTCTCCAATGTTCTTTTGAAACTAAGTTTAATTAAGCAACGCAGGATCTAAATATTAACTATATTAGGAGACTTTTAACTTTTTCTCCATGATGCAATGCTGTTTCTAAAGTTGAGAAAGATTTAATCTTTATTTTGAATTGCAATGTTGAACAGCTGGAATAAATTTTTAGTATAATTCATTATACTTGCATAGAAAGCAGCAAAAATAAAATTAGTTGTTCCCAAATATTTTTAAAAGCCTTTAAAGATTCTGCTATCAAATATTGTTTGCAAGCTAGCTGAAGCTGAAAAATGGAATCATTGTGAACACTTCCGTTCACACCACTGCACTTGTAATTTATGGGGACAAAATTAAGACTGATAGCTTTAGTTTGGTGATTCTTCAGGAGTAGTGTCAGTTTTATAAAAGACAGCCACTGAGGTTATAACTGGAAAAGTGGAAAAGATCCACAATCTTTTCAGGTTAAATGTGATCTTCTAACCTGCTGGTATTATATTTTGAATTCATGGTACTTTTTCTAATCTGCAGTGCAGTAATTAATTTATATTAATATAAAAGTATTCTAAAAATATTTAATTCTGAGCTGTTGGTTTGAGTTCCGAGCTTGGCAATTTGGTTGCAAATGTTTCGTCACCCTTCAAGGAGACATTGTCAGTGCACTTTGAATCAAGAAAAATCTTGAATCAAGGGTGACGAAACATTTGCAACCAAATTTTGCCAAGCTCGGAGCTCAAACCAACAGCCCAACTACCCACCTGAGCTACTAATATTCAAACACATATTTAATTCTCTTTACTTTCTATTTCAGTTTTTAGCAACCACCTCATTAATTGACAACGAAGAATAGGCAACTTCATTTTGATCTGCTCAAGCTTTATTCCACATTCATTGAGTATTGTAGGCTTAATTTTTACCATCATCAACGATTCAGAATAAGACAAATTTATAAGTGGAAGTAAAGACTTTAAAGGACTTAAATTTATCTAGCAAGTGAGATGAGGATAAGGTCAAAGAACATGCGGCAAACTCAGAAGAAGATGGAGAAGCAAGAGCCAGAACTTTGAGAAAATATATATATTTACCAGGTGGTAGTCCTGGACTCACTTTGCCAATGTAGAAATACAAAATAATTGCTAGTCCCAAATTAATGAGAGTATAAATCCATTGAATAACGAACATAATCACTAATGAAACTATTGCCTGTAGGAAAGATGATATTTATGATTAAGCTGTGATATATTACATTTTGCTGTTTTTGTTATTAGAATGATAATTTCTGTAGGAAAAAGGTAAGAACTTTACATTCAAAGGCAGATAAGTTGTCTTAGCATCTTTTATTTCTTGCCTCATTATTGACAAGGTTTCAAAGAATTTTTGATGCAAAAAATGAATTTAAAAATTATTTGAGTGATTGGGTGAGTAAGCCTTGGGGACATGAAATCTTTAACATCAGAGGATATATACCTTTTAGAACCAATTCCTGTGAATTTGAACTTGTTATTAGACTGTTTGAATTTCCAAAGTTGAACCATATGGGAAAGGCAGCATCAGCTCTCATATTTAATCTGTTTTGTTTTGTGGACAGGAATGTAAAGATATGAAGCCAACAATGTTGCAACAGACTAAGGGTGCATTTAATCCAACTGATTCCAGAACTGACCAGCAGATGCTTCTTGGAAACTTATCCTGCCAATTATGAAGATATTAGCTGTCACTCCTAGTAATTGGTATTTAGATGCAGAATGTTTCTAAAGATGAAATGTCTAGATAGTTATTAAAAGTTAAGTGCTATTGACAGAGTCCTCCATTATTTACCCACAGTACAATAATCACTTTAAGTCTTAGCATTTTAATGATGTTAAGATATCTCAACTGATAGCCATAGTCAATGCCAAGAAAATTAATCAAGTTACCCACAATCTGTGGTTATACATATAAACCTTTTCAACTTGACTTTTACATCCAATCATGATGCATCTCATCCAATCAATGGATAGACTTTTGATCTTAGTTATGCTTATGAAATGCATGCCTAGTTAGCAACACTATCTTGAATCATGTATGTTGCAGTCCCAGATATACAGGCAACATAAAATTAGAGAGATCTAGGACAGGCAACTTAATTTTCTAGTTTAAATTAATCATCTAGGTTACATCAGCTTCCTGATCTGAAGCACTGCACCATGTTGTGACTTATCCTAATTCTAGTTTTTTTTCCTTTTCACACTTTTTTTAAAAATCTAGGTTAGGAAAGCAAACTGCTCCCATTTTTTTCAGCTATGTGCCTCCTATCTAGATACCCTAAATTTCTATGGAGATTCTCAGTTATCCATGTCATGGTTGTCCCAAAGATGCTTTTTCAAGGGGCAACTGGACTTTCTGGTTTTCTTTCAAGATCAGAGCTGAAGAAGCTTCTTGGATGAGAAGCAAAACATCTTCAAAGAAAAACAGAAAGTCCAGTTGGCTCTTTGAAAAAGCATGTTTGAATCTAGAAACCCTGTTTCTTTTTTTATTATTATTTTATACTACTTTGGATTCAGAGGCAAAAGATGTTTTGGAGCATGGGGTTGCAGATTTAGGACCTGTCTATAAGTCCTTAAAGAAGATTCTTGTAATCACATGACTCCTCCATAGTTGTTACAGACTCCTCAGAAAATATGTTTTGGTTTGGTTTGGTTTGAAGAATTGCTCTGAAGCATCCTTTTATCTTTGAATCCAAAGAGCTGCGAAGTTCTATTCTATGGATAATGGTTTGAAGTCTACTATTGGATGAATAGCAATATTTATAACTTCTTGCCTACCATGTTACAAAGAGTTTTGAAATATTAGAAAGTGACTCACAGCAAAAAGGAAAGCCGATGATCACAAAGCTTGGAATAGAAAGAAACTGGTATTTTCTGAATTTGTAATTTTGTCTTTGTTGTTTTAGATTTAAATCTGCAGAATAAGAGAGAAAGGAAAGCTTTCAAAAATTATAAGATGGATATATTCAAAAGCAACATTTGTGTACTTCTAAAAGAAATCAAAATCCACTAGGGACTGAATAGTTTGCCTGAACCAACAATAACCAAAAAATCCATTCTTCTTGTAATTGGGCACAATTTTACCTTCGATTCCCTTTTAGAAATTAAGAGTTAAGAACTAAAACTCCAAGTCACCCAACCCTCTTATCTCTTTCAGAAAATCCTGCAGATCGGACTTTCCCCTTTTCTAATCAGAAAAAATCTGTGTGTCATGTATTCTGCTTTAAAAGAAACAGGGTTCATGAAGATTTGGGGAGGTGGCTCTGGTGAATAGTGTTCTATAGCTGCAAGCAAACATTTAGGCACTCCTGATCAAATTGTATGTTTCTCAGTAAACAAAGACAGATACAACATTCCACAATATGGCAATAGCACTTATATACCGCTTTACAGTGCTTTATAGCCTTCTCGAAGTGGTTTACAGAGTCAGCATATTGCCCCCAACAATCTGGGTCCTCATTTTATCAACCTTGGAAGAATGGAAGGCTGAGTCAACCTTGAGCCTGTGTGAGATTTGAACTGCCAAGTTGCAGGCAGACAGCAGTCAGCAGAAGTAGCCTGCAGTACTGCACTCTAACCACTGCACCACCATGGCTCATGGCTTAATATGAAATTAAACATGACACCTTTCTGCATATTGAGGTGCATATTACTTTGTAATTCTCCCTTTGGAAATATTTCCAAATGTTTCCTTAGTCAGCTATGAGTCTCTCAGTTCTTGCTTTTAGAATTTATTCCCATTTTTCCTTGCAGAACTCTTCTAGCTCGGTGTTTTGATTAGGAGATATTTCACTTAACATAATTACTGGGTGAAATTCTACATTCTGCAACCAAACTTCTGCCTATGCAGTAGTTCATCTCTTTCTATCCCCTTGATAATCAGCTTCAGACAGGGAAGGAAATATGGAGCATATTTTGAAGGAATAAAGAGGACTTCTACTAGCTCTACTATTGAAAGCAATTCTAGCAATGGAAATACCCTAACTGGATTTCACCCACAGAATGCCGCATGCCTCAGATTCTTTTTACACAATTCTATGCATGTTTCAGATATATATAGAAAAATATCCAGCTATGCAATATAATAAATTCCATTTTAACTCAGAATTGTTTGGTGTAGAATACTACCGCCATTTGTTCTTACACACTTCAAATTAATGTTCTGAGTCTTAACATTTGGAATGTATTGCTACCCATGTAAAGATTAAAAATAAATGCATCTCGCATTGCTGTATGGATGAGAGATGCATCTGTAGAGCACTGGAAAAAGACAGTAAGCAATAAATTATCTCGTAGTGAATTAACTCTGGGCCACTTTTCCATTGGCAAATTAAATCAGAACAGTCTCTGTGCTGAGTTGTAAAAAAAACAGTTTGTCACAAGGGATAACAGCCTGAACACATATAAATGATCACTTCCCTTACTTAGAAAAGCAAATGAGCATTCTTCATTTTCAAATACATAACAATTTAATGCGCTCCAAATCTTCTTACCCTCCATCTGTGGACTGGAGGCTTTTCGCATTTCATCCAAATGTTGGTCTCCGTCTTCTTCCTTCTGACTGTTTTCTCTAACAACAGATGGAGATGCATCATTTCCATCCACGTCTTGGCAATTTGGCTGTGAAAAATGCTGCGCATTTTTGACACTGGATCTTAGGGAATCATTGCAAGGCTCCTGAATATGAGCAATGTTGTTCTCAAGAGCCAAACAAAGCTGTCTTCTAATGTTTGCTTGGCTGCCTTCTTTTGCCTTCTCTGCTTGATCACTTGGACGGCATCCACATTGTTTTCTTTTAGTTCAAGATCAGTTCCTGGATCTTGACTGACAGGCTTAAAAAGATGGTTCATATCTTTGGTGAATTCCAGCAAAGTTCCATCTGACCTGCGCTGATCTGTTCCATTTGATCCGTAACAAGTCGATTTGCTGAGTATTAAAGGTCGAGAGCAACTTAGCACAGCCCTGGCATCCTCTTGCCGCATCCTTTTGGAGTTCTGCTTAAGATTGTAGCTCATGGAGACTGAGAAATAGGAATAATCCACAGCAATATATGTAAGCATGAAGTTGATTGTAACTATTGAAGCAAGAACATTCACTTGGCCAATGAAAATGAAAGCCATGGTGATGAGGCTTGTTAAGCAGATTGCAGCTACTGGAGTTTTGTTCGGTCCTTTCTGCATTAAGAACAAAGATCTAATCAATGTATGTTACGATGGACAATAATCTGTCATAAAATATTTCTGGATAATGTTTAAATCATATACACACACACACACACACACACACAACACACACACACACATATATATATATATACATATATATATACCCACTAATCTTAATGTTATATATATATATATATATATATATATATATATATATATATATATGACATTAAGACAATTGAGCGGGTTCAGAGGTATTTCTAGAAGAGTGCTCTACTCCTCTACTCACAGTAGAATTTCCTATGCCTCCCGGCTTGAAATTTTGGGCTTGGACAATCTGGAACTGTGCCGCCTGCAGTCCGATCTAAGCATACTTCACAAAATTGTCTACTATAACAACTTGCCAGTCAATGACTTCTTCAGCTTCAATCACAACAATACACAGGCAAACCACCAATACAAACTCAAGGTAATCCACTCCAAACTCAACTGCAGAAAATACGACTTCAGCAACAGAGTGGTCAACACCTGGAACACCCTACCTGACTCCATTGTTACAGCCTCAACCCCTCACAGCTTCAGCTCAAACTGTCTACTGTGGACCTCACCGCATTCCTAAGAGGTCCTTAAAGGGGCGTGCATAAAGCGCACCAGCGTGCCTACCGTCCCTGTCTTACTGTCCCCATTTATCTCTATTTACTTCCTTTGTTCATATTTATGTTCATACCTATACTTGTTATCTTGTACATGTTTGACAAACAAACAAACAAATAAACAAACAAATCTGCTTGACTGGGACATTCTCAGATAAATCCTCATCTAAGGAAGGACAACATAATGAGTTTGCTGATTGCCATCTTGAAGAACCATGTACCGAACAGAGCTGACAGCAGCAGTGACTGTTGTTTCCTTTGACTCTTTGGATCCAAATTACAACATTAATGATATTCCTGAATAGCCTGCATTTTGTTTCCGGATAATTAGTATTGTTGGTCTTAGAAGAAAATTAAGAGCTCCCTATACAAAAGTCTTTGCAGACTTTTGAACATCAGCAACAAACTCATCTTGTATCCACTGAGCCATGAATGCAAATTCGGTAACAATTTTCTGGCAAGTGACCTTTACGATTGCTTTGATCATATCTTTTTACTCTATCCTTTGAACTTCCTACTTTTACTTCACCAGAATATAATGAATTCTGGATTGTGCCTGGAACATTTCTGTTGTACCAAATCAATGGTGAATAATTTGATAATTCAACTTATTTGAATATTTATTCATATTTGTTTGTTTATCCATTCATTCATTCAATTTTTGTAGCTGCCCATCTCAATCAATGGCCAAAAATAATAGTCTGAAGTTTATTGGGCATCCGAAATAGGGCAGGATTGTTACAAGGCTTAGTGTGAAAAGGAGATGAGAGAGGGTGCTTGCAAGTCAAAGGGTCATTATATCTACTTCTGTTAATGGGGAACCATAGTTGCCATTTACAGTATGAACTAAACTGAGCCACACTAAAAGAAGTTTTTATGTAAGACATTACTAATGTTTATTGATATCACACACTTCAAACAATATCTTTAACTTATATTTGAAGACCAGAAGTTCTGGAGAGAAGATTGACTCTGCAAAGCAATGACATTCAGTAAAAGATCCTGGGAAAATATTACACAAAGAAGACAGTGTATGGCATCACAGTAGCTTGTTTGTTTTAAAAATTGAACAGAGATATGCTGAATGGTATTAGCAGTGTGGAATGAAGTCCATTCTAAATAAACTTCATGATTTGGAAATGTTTTTCAATATAGTATCACAGCCTTTCTTATTCAGAATGACCAAAGGTCTAAATAATGCTTATCAGACAGCTGCTAAGGGAAATCTATCATGGATGACAGAATATCTATACACAAAAAATAAACAGAAAATGCCTTCCTTGTTTACTAACCCCATGTCCAAGAAATGCAAGAAGAGGTATCACTTTTTCTTGAGCAATGCACTGAAGGATTCGGGGTGCTCCGTAGAGACCTCCCATACAAGATGCCAAAGATGAAATGTACAAACCAAGTAAGAATAAGAAGCCCACCAAGGATACCTAAGAAATAGAGAGCGCAAAACAAATTTCTTGATTAATGGAAAACACATTTGATAAAAATCACTGTGGTTTACATGGATTATTGATATAATACAATGTCTGAGAATATGAATCAGATAATCTGGTGCCCAAATCTCATCAGCCATTAGTAGAAGCATAATATCCTTATATCAAATTGGGCCATCAGTCCATCTAGTTTAATACAGTACTGTCTACATTGATGATTGGTTAATTTTTAGAGTTTTAGTCTGGATGCGTCCCCAGCCCTATCTTGAGATGATGAGTATTAACCTTGAGATAATCTGAACAGGAAGCAAACGCCACACTCACTAGCATTGATGATGATACCTACTGGTAATTGGGTAATGAAACATCTGTAAGCAAACAACCAGGCTTAAAGAAATTCAAGGACTCCACAGTTCACCTTGAACTACATATATTATCTTCTTTAGTCTGAATGCACCAACACTGAACTAGAGCCCTTTCCTTAGTAGATTTCTCTCAGTCTCATTCCCCATTAGAAATAGGGGAGTAACAGCATGTTTTACAATGCTGGCATAAAGATTGTTCAGATAATGCTTGCACAAAACTTGAAGAATAAAAAATGTCCTAATCAGCCACAAACCAGTGAGAAGCTGCTGCAAGAAAAGATTGGTATTCTGTTCAGTATTCTGTCCCAAATTAACAACACAAAAGAATATGCTTTAATTTGCTTTGCCCAGAGTAAAGCAATCCAATGGGAAAAGCTTAATTTAGCAGCAATTTCAGAAGAAGCATGTACACCTTACAGAAAAATAAAGGAGTAGCAGATATTTTATTTCATTTACATACCTGAGCAGAGTTGCAGTCCAGGAAAATGTACTTATGCAATTTCACATAGACTAAATTGGATAATACACTTTATTTATTTATTTATTTATTAATGGATTTATATGCGCCCCATCTCCGAAGACTTCAGGCTGCTTACAAAAATAAAACAACAACAACAATAAATAATTTAAAAGCAAATTAAACTAAATAAGCCCCATTACAACTACAAATTTAACCCATAAAAATTATCCTATAAAAACTATCCCATAAAAATCATCCCATCCCAAAAATCACAACCGGATTGGTTAAACAACCAGGTCTTCAGGTCATGGCGGAAGGTGAGGTCAGGGGCCAGACGGAGCTCCAGGGAAGTTGGTTCCAGAGGTCAGGGGCGCTATAGAATAGGCTGGTCGTCGGGGAACCGCCAGCCGGCATTGGCTAGCTGACAGGACCCCAAGGAGTCCTTGCCTGTGTGCCGCAGGGGCGGTTGGCACTCGATGTCGGCAGGAGCGCTCCCTTTAAATATTGGGGACCCATGTCATGAAGGACTTTATTATGTTAACACAAAACCTGAATCTCACCCGAGAGTGCAACCGGCAACCAATGAAGGCAGTGCAGGAGGGGGTGTCAACATGAGAAAACGGAGACTGCCATCACTCCCAGCCTGGCAACCGCATTCTGCACCAGCTGCAATCTCGGATGGTATGCAAGGCAGTCCTAAGTGAGAGCGTGCAGTAGTCGAAGTCTGGAGGTAACATAAGCGTGAGTAACCGCATATGCAGGGCATCTCGGTCCAGAAAAGAGCGCAGGGCGAACCAGGCAGGAGCTGGGCAAGGCCCCCTGGCGGCGGCCCCCCTGCTCCTCCAACCAGAGCCGAGCGTCCAGGAGGACCCCAGGTTCAGCCCTATCCACAGGGGGTAATACCACTCTGATGGCCAAAGATGGACACTCCAAACTGGACCGAGATGCCGATGCACACAGCCACTCAGTCTTGGCGGTTGAGAGGCAAGCATGTTCCGTTCATCCAGATCCGTACGCATCAGAGACACTGGGTCATCAGGAGAGGGCATCACCGATCTGGTTCGGGTGGAAATGTACAGCTGAGTATCATCAGCGTACTGATGGAAACTCACCCCAAAACCGGG
>CM019148.1:235686393-235713892 GCA_009733165.1 Naja naja | reverse complement strand
CTTATGATCTTTCTTTCTTTCTTTCTTTTCTTTCTTTCTTTTCTTTCTTTCTTTCCTTCTTTCTTTTTCTTTCTTTCTTTCTTAATCTTTTAAGGACTTTTAGAGCTAGGAATAGTTAATACTCAGTGTTCAATATTTTAGTAGTGCTTAGTAATAGGATTTTGAACTGTACTCAGTCACACATTTAATTTTTAGCTTCTTATTAATGTTCCAAAATTTTGTGGCTCAAACTTATTATTTCATAATTGAAAGTGAGTCCTGTAATGCACTAAATGGGGTATATTTTACACAAGGACTTTAAACTACAGGTAATTTATTTTTCATTACAAAATCATTTGTGACTATTTAAAATCATGATTATCAGGGACTGATCCTAATTTCCATTAGACTCAACATCAGTTGTTTATCAGTTTTTCTTAGTCACCAAGACCAACCTGCAGGCATTAAGCAAAAGGAGTTTAATCCACTTGAAAAGGCTGAAATTAGCTGCCACACCTGTAGAAACAAGAAACAAATGCAGATGATTACAATTGTGCAAAATGTTAAAGAACAGTGCTAGGCAAAACATGTTAGCACAGGGAAATTTCTCTCTCAAAGTATAAAAGCAGCTGTATATTTTGGAGAATTTGGACATCTGTTTCATCCAAAGGGAACATCTCTGAAGGGAAGAGTTACAAAAACTAAGAGTCCTTCTTTAAGCCTTAACAATTAAAGTTAGTTTGAGCAAGTTCAAACATGTAACCATAATAGAAATGTAGTTCTCCAATGTTCTTTTGAAACTAAGTTTAATTAAGCAACGCAGGATCTAAATATTAACTATATTAGGAGACTTTTTAACTTTTTCTCCATGATGCAATGCTGTTTCTAAAGTTGAGAAAGATTTAATCTTTATTTTGAATTGCAATGTTGAACAGCTGGAATAAATTTTTAGTATAATTCATTATACTTGCATAGAAAGCAGCAAAAAATAAAATTAGTTGTTCCCAAATATTTTTTAAAAGCCTTTAAAGATTCTGCTATCAAATATTGTTTGCAAGCTAGCTGAAGCTGAAAAATGGAATCATTGTGAACACTTCCGTTCACACCACTGCACTTGTAATTTATGGGGGACAAAATTAAGACTGATAGCTTTAGTTTGGTGATTCTTCAGGAGTAGTGTCAGTTTTTATAAAAGACAGCCACTGAGGTTATAACTGGAAAAGTGGAAAAGATCCACAATCTTTTCAGGTTAAATGTGATCTTCTAACCTGCTGGTATTATATTTTGAATTCATGGTACTTTTTCTAATCTGCAGTGCAGTAATTAATTTATATTAATATAAAAAGTATTCTAAAAATATTTAATTCTGAGCTGTTGGTTTGAGTTCCGAGCTTGGCAATTTGGTTGCAAATGTTTCGTCACCCTTCAAGGAGACATTGTCAGTGCACTTTGAATCAAGAAAAATCTTGAATCAAGGGTGACGAAACATTTGCAACCAAATTTTGCCAAGCTCGGAGCTCAAACCAACAGCCCAACTACCCACCTGAGCTACTAATATTCAAACACATATTTAATTCTCTTTACTTTCTATTTCAGTTTTTAGCAACCACCTCATTAATTGACAACGAAGAATAGGCAACTTCATTTTGATCTGCTCAAGCTTTATTCCACATTCATTGAGTATTGTAGGCTTAATTTTTACCATCATCAACGATTCAGAATAAGACAAATTTATAAGTGGAAGTAAAGACTTTAAAGGACTTAAATTTATCTAGCAAGTGAGATGAGGATAAGGTCAAAGAACATGCGGCAAACTCAGAAGAAGATGGAGAAGCAAGAGCCAGAACTTTGAGAAAATATATATATTTACCAGGTGGTAGTCCTGGACTCACTTTGCCAATGTAGAAATACAAAATAATTGCTAGTCCCAAATTAATGAGAGTATAAATCCATTGAATAACGAACATAATCACTAATGAAACTATTGCCTGTAGGAAAGATGATATTTATGATTAAGCTGTGATATATTACATTTTGCTGTTTTTGTTATTAGAATGATAATTTCTGTAGGAAAAAAGGTAAGAACTTTACATTCAAAGGCAGATAAGTTGTCTTAGCATCTTTTATTTCTTGCCTCATTATTGACAAGGTTTCAAAGAATTTTTGATGCAAAAAAATGAATTTAAAAATTATTTGAGTGATTGGGTGAGTAAGCCTTGGGGACATGAAATCTTTAACATCAGAGGATATATACCTTTTAGAACCAATTCCTGTGAATTTGAACTTGTTATTAGACTGTTTGAATTTCCAAAGTTGAACCATATGGGAAAGGCAGCATCAGCTCTCATATTTAATCTGTTTTGTTTTGTGGACAGGAATGTAAAGATATGAAGCCAACAATGTTGCAACAGACTAAGGGTGCATTTAATCCAACTGATTCCAGAACTGACCAGCAGATGCTTCTTGGAAACTTATCCTGCCAATTATGAAGATATTAGCTGTCACTCCTAGTAATTGGTATTTAGATGCAGAATGTTTCTAAAGATGAAATGTCTAGATAGTTATTAAAAGTTAAGTGCTATTGACAGAGTCCTCCATTATTTACCCACAGTACAATAATCACTTTAAGTCTTAGCATTTTAATGATGTTAAGATATCTCAACTGATAGCCATAGTCAATGCCAAGAAAATTAATCAAGTTACCCACAATCTGTGGTTATACATATAAACCTTTTCAACTTGACTTTTACATCCAATCATGATGCATCTCATCCAATCAATGGATAGACTTTTGATCTTAGTTATGCTTATGAAATGCATGCCTAGTTAGCAACACTATCTTGAATCATGTATGTTGCAGTCCCAGATATACAGGCAACATAAAATTAGAGAGATCTAGGACAGGCAACTTAATTTTCTAGTTTAAATTAATCATCTAGGTTACATCAGCTTCCTGATCTGAAGCACTGCACCATGTTGTGACTTATCCTAATTCTAGTTTTTCCTTTTCACACTTTTTTTAAAAATCTAGGTTAGGAAAGCAAACTGCTCCCATTTTTTTCAGCTATGTGCCTCCTATCTAGATACCCTAAATTTCTATGGAGATTCTCAGTTATCCATGTCATGGTTGTCCCAAAGATGCTTTTTCAAGGGGCAACTGGACTTTCTGGTTTTTCTTTCAAGATCAGAGCTGAAGAAGCTTCTTGGATGAGAAGCAAAACATCTTCAAAGAAAAAACAGAAAGTCCAGTTGGCTCTTTGAAAAAGCATGTTTGAATCTAGAAACCCTGTTTCTTTTTTTATTATTATTTTATACTACTTTGGATTCAGAGGCAAAAAGATGTTTTGGAGCATGCGGGGTTGCAGATTTAGGACCTGTCTATAAGTCCTTAAAGAAGATTCTTGTAATCACATGACTCCCTCCATAGTTGTTACAGACTCCTCAGAAAATATGTTTTTGGTTTGGTTTGGTTTGAAGAATTGCTCTGAAGCATCCTTTTATCTTTGAATCCAAAGAGCTGCGAAGTTCTATTCTATGGATAATGGTTTGAAGTCTACTATTGGATGAATAGCAATATTTATAACTTCTTGCCTACCATGTTACAAAGAGTTTTGAAATATTAGAAAGTGACTCACAGCAAAAAAGGAAAGCCGATGATCACAAAGCTTGGAATAGAAAGAAACTGGTATTTTCTGAATTTGTAATTCTTGTCTTTGTTGTTTTAGATTTAAATCTGCAGAATAAGAGAGAAAGGAAAGCTTTCAAAAAATTATAAGATGGATATATTCAAAAGCAACATTTGTGTACTTCTAAAAGAAATCAAAATCCACTAGGGACTGAATAGTTTGCCTGAACCAACAATAACCAAAAAAATCCATTCTTCTTGTAATTGGGCACAATTTTACCTTCGATTCCCTTTTAGAAATTAAGAGTTAAGAACTAAAACTCCAAGTCACCCAACCCTCTTATCTCTTTCAGAAAATCCTGCAGATCGGACTTTCCCCCTTTTCTAATCAGAAAAAATCTGTGTGTCATGTATTCTGCTTTAAAAGAAACAGGGTTCATGAAGATTTGGGGAGGTGGCTCTGGTGAATAGTGTTCTATAGCTGCAAGCAAACATTTAGGCACTCCTGATCAAATTGTATGTTTCTCAGTAAACAAAGACAGATACAACATTCCACAATATGGCAATAGCACTTATATACCGCTTTACAGTGCTTTATAGCCTTCTCGAAGTGGTTTACAGAGTCAGCATATTGCCCCCAACAATCTGGGTCCTCATTTTATCAACCTTGGAAGAATGGAAGGCTGAGTCAACCTTGAGCCTGTGTGAGATTTGAACTGCCAAGTTGCAGGCAGACAGCAGTCAGCAGAAGTAGCCTGCAGTACTGCACTCTAACCACTGCACCACCATGGCTCATGGCTTAATATGAAATTAAACATGACACCTTTCTGCATATTGAGGTGCATATTACTTTGTAATTCTCCCTTTGGAAATATTTCCAAATGTTTCCTTAGTCAGCTATGAGTCTCTCAGTTCTTGCTTTTAGAATTTATTCCCATTTTTCCTTGCAGAACTCTTCTAGCTCGGTGTTTTGATTAGGAGATATTTCACTTAACATAATTACTGGGTGAAATTCTACATTCTGCAACCAAACTTCTGCCTATGCAGTAGTTCATCTCTTTCTATCCCCCTTGATAATCAGCTTCAGACAGGGAAGGAAATATGGAGCATATTTTGAAGGAATAAAGAGGACTTCTACTAGCTCTACTATTGAAAGCAATTCTAGCAATGGAAATACCCTAACTGGATTTCACCCACAGAATGCCGCATGCCTCAGATTCTTTTTACACAATTCTATGCATGTTTCAGATATATATAGAAAAATATCCAGCTATGCAATATAATAAATTCCATTTTTAACTCAGAATTGTTTGGTGTAGAATACTACCGCCATTTGTTCTTACACACTTCAAATTAATGTTCCGAGTCTTAACATTTGGAATGTATTGCTACCCATGTAAAGATTAAAAATAAATGCATCTCGCATTGCTGTATGGATGAGAGATGCATCTGTAGAGCACTGGAAAAAAGACAGTAAGCAATAAATTATCTCGTAGTGAATTAACTCTGGGCCACTTTTCCATTGGCAAATTAAATCAGAACAGTCTCTGTGCTGAGTTGTAAAAAAAACAGTTTGTCACAAGGGATAACAGCCTGAACACATATAAATGATCACTTCCCTTACTTAGAAAAGCAAATGAGCATTCTTCATTTTCAAATACATAACAATTTAATGCGCTCCAAATCTTCTTACCCTCCATCTGTGGACTGGAGGCTTTTCGATTTCATCCAAATGTTGGTCTCCGTCTTCCTCCTTCTGACTGTTTTCTCTAACAACAGATGGAGATGCATCATTTCTATCCACGTCTTGGCAATTTGGCTGTGAAAAATGCTGCGCATTTTTGACACTGGATCTTAGGGAATCATTGCAAGGCTCCTGAATATGAGCAATGTTGTTCTCAAGAGCCAAACAAAAGCTGTCTTCTAATGTTTGCTTGGCTGCCTTCTTTTGCCTTCTCTGCTTGATCACTTGGACGGCATCCACATTGTTTTCTTTTAGTTCAAGATCAGTTCCTGGATCTTGACTGACAGGCTTAAAAAGATGGTTCATATCTTTGGTGAATTCCAGCAAAGTTCCATCTGACCTGCGCTGATCTGTTCCATTTGATCCGTAACAAGTCGATTTGCTGAGTATTAAAGGTCGAGAGCAACTTAGCACAGCCCTGGCATCCTCTTGCCGCATCCTTTTGGAGTTCTGCTTAAGATTGTAGCTCATGGAGACTGAGAAATAGGAATAATCCACAGCAATATATGTAAGCATGAAGTTGATTGTAACTATTGAAGCAAGAACATTCACTTGGCCAATGAAAATGAAAGCCATGGTGATGAGGCTTGTTAAGCAGATTGCAGCTACTGGAGTTTTGTTCGGTCCTTTCTGCATTAAGAACAAAGATCTAATCACGTATGTTACGCATATGGACAATAATCTGTCATAAAATATTTCTGGATAATGTTTAAATCATATATACACACACACATACATATATATACCCGCTCAATTGTCTTAATGTCATATATATATATATATATATATATATATATATATATATATATATATGACATTAAGACAATTGAGCGGGTTCAGAGGTATTTCTCGAGAAGAGTGCTCTACTCCTCTACTCACAGTAGAATTTCCTATGCCTCCCGGCTTGAAATTTTGGGCTTGGACAATCTGGAACTGTGCCGCCTGCGGTCCGATCTAAGCATACTTCACAAAATTGTCTACTATAACAACTTGCCAGTCAATGACTTCTTCAGCTTCAATCACAACAATACACAGGCAAACCACCAATACAAACTCAAGGTAATCCACTCCAAACTCGACTGCAGAAAATACGACTTCAGCAACAGAGTGGTCAACACCTGGAACACCCTACCTGACTCCATTGTTACAGCCTCAACCCCTCACAGCTTCAGCTCAAACTGTCTACTGTGGACCTCACCGCATTCCTAAGAGGTCCTTAAAGGGGGCGTGCATAAGCGCACCAGCGTGCCTACCGTCCCTGTCTTACTGTCCCCATTTATCTCAATTTACTTCCTTTGTTCATATTTATGTTCATACCTATACTTGTTATCTTGTACATGTTTGACAAACAAACAAACAAATAAACAAACAAATCTGCTTGACTGGGACATTCTCAGATAAATCCTCATCTAAGGAAGGACAACATAATGAGTTTGCTGATTGCCATCTTGAAGAACCATGTACCGAACAGAGCTGACAGCAGCAGTGACTGTTGTTTCCTTTGACTCTTTGGATCCAAATTACAACATTAATGATATTCCTGAATAGCCTGCATTTTGTTTCCGGATAATTAGTATTGTTGGTCTTAGAAGAAAATTAAGAGCTCCTATACAAAAGTCTTTGCAGACTTTTGAACATCAGCAACAAACTCATCTTGTATCCACTGAGCCATGAATGCAAATTCGGTAACAATTTTCTGGCAAGTGACCTTTACGATTGCTTTGATCATATCTTTTACTCTATCCTTTGAACTTCCTACTTTTACTTCACCAGAATATAATGAATTCTGGATTGTGCCTGGAACATTTCTGTTGTACCAAATCAATGGTGAATAATTTGATAATTCAACTTATTTGAATATTTATTCATATTTGTTTGTTTATCCATTCATTCATTCAATTTTTGTAGCTGCCCATCTCAATCAATGGCCAAAAATAATAGTCTGAAGTTTATTGGGCATCCGAAATAGGGCAGGATTGTTACAAGGCTTAGTGTGAAAAGGAGATGAGAGAGGGGTGCTTGCAAGTCAAAGGGTCATTATATCTACTTCTGTTAATGGGGAACCATAGTTGCCATTTACAGTATGAACTAAACTGAGCCACACTAAAAGAAGTTTTTATGTAAGACATTACTAATGTTTATTGATATCACACACTTTAAACAATATCTTTAACTTATATTTGAAGACCAGAAGTTCTGGAGAGAAGATTGACTCTGCAAAGCAATGACATTCAGTAAAAGATCCTGGGAAAATATTACACAAAGAAGACAGTGTATGGCATCACAGTAGCTTGTATGTTTTAAAAATTGAACAGAGATATGCTGAATGGTATTAGCAGTGTGGAATGGAAGTCCATTCTAAATAAACTTCATGATTTGGAAATGTTTTTCAATATAGTATCACAGCCTTTCTTATTCAGAATGACCAAAGGTCTAAATAATGCTTATCAGACAGCTGCTAAGGGAAATCTATCATGGATGACAGAATATCTATACACAAAAATAAACAGAAAATGCCTTCCTTGTTTACTAACCCCATGTCCAAGAAATGCAAGAAGAGGTATCACTTTTCTTGAGCAATGCACTGAAGGATTCGGGTGCTCCGAGAGACCTCCCATACAAGATGCCAAGGATGAAATGTACAAACCAAGTAAGAATAAGAAGCCCACCAAGGATACCTAAGAAATAGAGAGCATAAAACAAATTTCTTGATTAATGGAAAACACATTTGATAAAAATCACTGTGGTTTACATGGATTATTGATATAATACAATGACTGAGAATATGAATCAGATAATCTGGTGCCCAAATCTCATCAGCCATTAGTAGAAGCATAATATCCTTATATCAAATTGGGCCATCAGTCCATCTAGTTTAATACAGTACTGTCTACATTGATGATTGGTTAATTTTTTAGAGTTTTAGTCTGGATGCGTCCCCAGCCCTATCTTGAGATGATGAGTATTAACCTTGAGATAATCTGAACAGGAAGCAAACGCCACACTCACTAGCATTGATGATGATACCTACTGGTAATTGGGTAATGAAACATCTGTAAGCAAACAACCAGGCTTAGAGAAATTCAAGGACTCCACAGTTCAACCTTGAACTACATATATTATCTTCTTTAGTCTGAATGCACCAACACTGAACTAGAGCCCTTTCCTTAGTAGATTTCTCTCAGTCTCATTCCCCATTAGAAATAGGGGAGTAACAGCATGTTTTACAATGCTGGCATAAAGATTGTTCAGATAATGCTTGCACAAAACTTGAAGAATAAAAAAATGTCCTAATCAGCCACAAACCAGTGAGAAGCACTTTGCTGCAAGAAAAGATTGGTATTCTGTTCGTATTCTGTCCCTAATTAACAACACAAAAGAATATGCTTTAATTTGCTTTGCCCAGAGTAAAGCAATCCAATGGGAAAAGCTTAATTTAGCAGCAATTTCAGAAGAAGCATGTACACCTTACAGAAAAATAAAGGGAGTAGCAGATATTTTATTTCATTTACATACCTGAGCAGAGTTGCAGTCCAGGAAAATGTACTTATGCAATTTCACATAGACTAAATTCGGATAATACACTTTAATTAAATAACATGTTTTTCTATGACATGTTTCAAATGAGATCCTCCAGCAAATAATTTTGGACAGCAATCTAAAGAGGCAGTTACTTCTGGACCACTTCAGTGGGGCATGCTAATTGAATAATGGATTTTTGCCCTTACTTTCCTAATTTCCGCCGTGAATTGAAGACCTGGTTATTTAACCAAGCCGGGCTATGACCCTTTGGGGGGGGGGGTTTATCATGGTTTTATCATGTATTTATGTAATTATATTTCAATGGGGCTTGTTAGTTTAATTCTTTTTTAATTATTTATTGTTTCTGTTGTTTTAGTTGTGAGCCGAGTCTTCGGAGATGGGGCGGCATACAAGTCTCATTAATAAATAAATAAATAAATAAATTTAAATCTACAAGATTTTTCCTCTTGAAACAACAAAATCTAAGACTTTACAGTCCTATACTTTTAGCTGGTTGTAAATCTTATTGAGTTCATTGGGTGTTAATGCTAAGTAAGTGCACAAGTTTGCAGTGTTATCAAGATATTGTTTCCAACTGTTGGAAGCTTTGATTATAATCTTTCTAGGTATTTGTGTATGTTAACAAATAAAGCCTAGCACACTACTCCTCCTCTTTCTCTTCCTATTCTCTTTTATCAGATCATTACTGAAGGCTTCACCGTGGCATCCTATTCTACATGATTAATTTTTCCTCCTAGACAGTAACGCTACAAAACCTAATGCAAAGGAAAGTAGGTTATATGGAATAATGTCTGTTAGTTCAAAATAGCTAACACCAATCATATTTGCCCTATTTTCCAGGGATGATAAATTTGCCTTCAGTCTCTACCTACAAATCTGTACTGAAAATGATTATACCAACCATAATTAGGAATGCCAAAACAGTAAATGAAAATTGTGGGCTATACTGTCCTCTGAAGTTTACTCAGAGGTAATTACTCAGAGGTAATTATCACTATGTTCTACACTACAGGACTTTAGTTGGTAAGTATTATAGCTAAATTTTGTTTCTGGTTAGGACAGCAGTCTGCAGCAGAAGGAAGGAGTCATTTAAGAGGTCAGAATTCATCAAGTCCACCAAACCAAGCCAACTTTATTTTTTTAAAAATAAAAAGTGTCACTAACACATACAAAATACAGAGAAGAAGTGACGATAGGTGGGGAATATATGGAAAAGAATCAAATAGAAGTAATTTGAAAATGGCATTGTTGAGTAATAATAGTACCTTTTTGGTGCACTCGAAAATACTATGACTAGACCATGCTTTGTACATAATTGAAATGGCCTTATTCAAAGTGTCATGACATTCCACTCACACTTCTTGGGGAAAATGCCTTTTGCATTGAGACAGTCAAAAGTATATTTGCAGGTGCAACTCCTAACATATAGTGCTGTCAAATTCTTCACTGTTGCAGCTTAATCACTTCATATATTCCTTTTTTATCTCTGGATCAGGCTGAAGGTAAACCCTGAAACTGAGCTGGTGTGGATATTTATGTTGCCACCAGAGTTTTTCCCTGACCGATAAGTCCATCAAGGGGTAGGGTTCATGAAAAGGAGGGGTCCTTCTAGATTTATGACTCCTGCTGGAAAAGCAGGTAAGAACTGTTGCCAGAGGGCCTATCACCAGCTCTTCTTAGTACATCAGCAGCAACCTACCAGGGGTTCTATAGTAATTATTTTAACACTATCTGTTGAACTACTGTACTGTAATAAACTCTTTTTGCCTCTATCACTAAAGACAATTAGAAAACTACAGTTGATCCAAAATGCAGCAACCCACAAACTCATGGCTATCACTGTTGGAGCGAACAGCACTGCTTTTCTGTGTTGGCTGCCAATTGGTTTTTCAAGTACAATTTAAAAAGCTACTTTAGTTTGTTTTTCTGCCTACAGTATTGCCATCAGTACTTTACTAGACCAATCGATCAAGTAAAGGGAAATTCGATCAAGTAAAGGAAATTTCTATTGATCCCATATTTTGGAGTTGTCTGGAGAGCTAAAACAAGGAGGGGCTGTTTTTTTATTCTGTAGAAGAGTTTCCTCATTAAGATCAAGCTTGCTTCCTCTTGCTAATATTTCAGAAAATTTTAAAGGCCAAGTTATTAAGGACATCCTTCTCCTGGTTTTATTAAGCTATTTATATTCTCTTTTTTTATGCTCTGTAATTTTCATTTGGGTGCGGTTGTTTCACCGTTTATGATTGCATTGATTTTTATCTGGTTTTATACTGCCTGTAAGTCACCAATAGTGGTGGGGTAGAAATGGGATTAATAAAGAATTATAAATAAATAAATAAATATCCAAATTGCATTTGAAAATAAAAGTCTCCCTAAAAATAATGACATACATATCCTATTGATGTGTAGAAATTGAAATTCTGCTATGCATGGTGAAATCTAATTCTGCCGGAAGCAAATGGTAGTTTAATCCTCTTGTCACATTACAGCAATTTCTTCTGCACAAAATGGAAATAAAACTCTTGTTTCTCATTTTGTTTCATGATGCATAAAGATGGATGCAAGAATTCCATTGAAAAGAAATTGTTAAACATTTGCTTTCCCTGAAAGAAAAGTGTAGACCGACTTTGCATTTTGTCTGTATTCCCTGTTTATTTATTTAAAGTAACATCTATGCGTATGTCTTCTTCTTATATCTGTTAAATACACATTCTAACAACAAGGCTAGCTAACACACAGTATAATAGGTGCTGAATTCTCAACTGGGACAAAGAATATAACCTTTCCATATAAAGCAAGAGAAATCCATCAAGAGTAGCTTCTGCCTATAAACTGAACGCAGGACTACCCAAGCACACAATGTGATGTATTTCCTGGTTAGGTATGCAATTTATTGGATGAGTCAGACATTCTTTGTCAGCTTAATTTATTTTACAGAGTTGTTAAGGCAAACATGAAACAACTCCACTCTTGTTGTTCTGAAAAACTGGCAAGAAAGGCAGGATCGCAACTATGGCAATAGTTGAGGAGATGAATCTTCAAGTCAAAATATTTTTTAAAGCCTATCAGCCACTTGCAGATGTCATAAAATCTGATTTAAGGCTACAGTGAAAAATAAGGTTGAAGGCTCAGTTAATACAATGGTAAGAAAGTAAAAAGGCATTATATTATGCCTCATGTCATATACACATATGCATATTAAGACAACAAAGTATACCTACATTTTTTAAAAGAAAGAGTAAAAAGAAATTTCATTTTGAGAAAAAACAAAGGTTCATTCTTAGGTGGTAAGAATAATCTCTTTCCCATTGTATTATTTTGAGGAAGAGTTTTCAGTTAGAGTCTACTCTGGGTTACCTTACAAAACACAGCAATGTGATTTGTTAATGGAGCAAAGTGGAAAAAAGTGAGGCTGATAAGATGGTAGTGTAAGGCATCCAGAAAGTATCCAGGATATCAATCATTCCGAGACATATTCTCTCCAGTTGATTTATTAGAAACAGATCTGGTACGTCTAAGGCATTTTCCAAAGTGAAAGAATTTTCGCGCACTACACAGAATCCACCTTTTTCTCCTCCCACTTCTATACTTCATAAATCACAAGAACAAATTAACTGCAACTGGAATTTCTTAGTATGACATACAGAATAACCTTGAACTTGTCAACTACTCCACCCCCCTTTCCATTATGTTGGTAGCTGATTTTCAAAGCTGACAGGCGTCCCCCCTTGAAAACTCCTCCTTCTAAAAGAAAAGAAAACACAAAACAGATACAGGGGTTAAAACATTGTCCTTAACCCCCTCTCCCCCCTCCATGAGGACCCTTTGGTTTGTGGGGAAAATCCTCATGGAATTGGTTAACCAATTGATCAGCATGAACATCCCAACTCTTCATCCAACTAACATCTGAGAGAGGGTATCCTTTCCATAAGACCAAATATTGCAATTGGCCACGGTGTAATCTAGAATCGAGAATTTTTTGAATTTCATAATGTGTTTCCCCCTGTACTGTTAACGGTTTAGGGGGAGCAATTGGCAGTAGTCTTATCATTGATGTAGTGGCTGGTTTTAGTAAACTACAATGGAACACAGGATGAATTTTCCCCAACAGTCAAGGAAGACTTAATTGGACAGTGACCGGATTGATTATCTTTGAAATTGGGAACAGACCCAAGAATTTTGGACCCAGCTTTTTACTGGGCAGTTTCAACCTAAGATACTTGGTTGACAAATATACTTTGTCTCCTACTTTAAAAGGCGGTTGAAGGGCTCTATGTTTATCCGCCTCTTTTTTATACTTTTTTGCAGCTTTGGTCAAAGCTTTTTTTGTATCTTCCCATCCTTTCTTTAATGAGTTCATCCATTCTGTTAGGGACATGGATGTGGGAGGTTGTCTAGGTAACTCTGGCATCAGGACAAAATCCATTCCAGTGTTGATTTGGAATGGAGTCAATCCTGTGCTGCTATATACTGCATTATTGTAAGCAACCTCTGCAAAAGGTAATAACTCAGCCCAATTTTCTTGTTGATAATTTACATAGCATCTAATGTATTGTTCAATCATGGTGTTAGCTCTCTTCGCTGCTCCATTACAAGCAGAATGGAAAACTGAGGATAATCATTGAGAGGAACCAATGGATTTCAGGAATTCCCTCCAAAATTTTGCAGTAAATTGTACCCCTCTGTCTGATATTATTCTACGAGGTACTCCATGTAGTCTACAAATATGTTTCACGAACAGCTTTGCAAGTTTTTTCGCAGATGAAAGTCCTTTGCAGGCTATAAAATGGGCCTGTTTAGAGAATAAGTCAATTATAGTCCAAATAATCGTATTCCCTTCACTCTTAGGTAATTCAACAATAAAGTCCATTGCGATCTCTTCCCAAGGTTGGGTTGGTTCAGCAACTTGTTGCAGGAGGCCAGGGGTTTTCCAGTTCTGTGTTTCATTGTGGCACAAACTGAGCAACTTTTTACATAGTCCTCGACATCAGGTTTCATTTTTGGCCATCAGAACTGTCTTCTCAGTAAATGTAGGGTTTTTAAGAATCTGAAGTGGCTTCCCAGCCATGAGTCGTGGCTATGCTTTAGTACCAGTAGTCTTAGGGTTGTGGGCACATAAAGCTTAGTCCCTTTCCAAGCTAGTCCATCATTCATTGTCAACTCCGTTTGATGGTCCAGGAACCAAGGATCGGTCAATAGGGCCGTTTTCAATTCTGCAGTCAGCTTATCTTCCAGGCATTTGGGGTTGCGGTTGGCTTGGGCTCGAGTGGCCCCTTGGCCTGCCGATTGAGCTTCTGAAATTAAAGCTTGTACTATTTCCTCTTGGTTGCTGTCAAACTGAGGTTTTCCAGACAGAGCGTCCACCAGTACATTTTTCCCTCCGGGGATATAGTTAATGTTGAAGTTGAATCGCTTGAAATATTGGGCCCAGCGGACTTGTTTGGGTGATAATCTCCTAGGGGTCTTTAGAGCCTCGAGGTTCTTATGATCAGTCCATACTTCAAAGGCCTCTGGCGCTCCTTCTAGAAAATGCCTCCAAGTCAATAAAGCCCATCGTACAGCTAATGCTTCTTTCTCCTAGACTGCCCACCTTTGCTCTGTGTCTGTCAGCTTTTTGGACACATAAGCGCAAGGCATCAGTTGGCCTTGAGAGTCTTTTTGCAGCAAAACTGCTGTCACCACTACATCACTTGCATCCATTTGGACAATAAACAGCTTGGTCGTGTCTGGGTGTTGGAGGATGGGGTCAGCTGCGAAGAGGCATTTTAAGGTCTCGAAAGCTTTCTGACAGTCCGTAGTCCAAGCCAGAGGTTGACTTGGCTTCGGTTTGGTGGGTGATGGGCTCATTTTTAATAGCTCCATTAACGGGCGGGCAACTTCAGCAAATGACGGAATGAATTGTCTATAGAAGTTGGCAAACCCCAAGAAACTTCGAAGTTGCTTTTGGGTTCTAGGGGGTTGCCAGTCCAGTACTGCTTTCACCTTTCCGGGGTCCATTTCAATCTCCCGGTTGGATATTCGGTAGCCTAAATAGTCTAGCAACTCTTTATGGAATTCGCATTTTGATAGTTTCACATATAATTTGGTGGCTAGAAATTTTTCTAGCACTTGTCGGACCAATTGAATAAGTTCTTCCATGGTTTTGCTGAAGATAAGGATGTCATTCAGGTATACGAGGACCCCCCGGTAAAGGTGCAGGTGTAGCACCTCATTGATGAGTTGCATAAACACTGCAGGAGCCCCCTGAAGTCCGAAAGGCATGACTTTGAATTGGAAGCTACCCAGAGGGCAGTTAAAAGCTGTTTTCCACTCATCTCCCTCATTGATGCAGACCCGGTAGTAAGCTTCCCTGAGATCTAGCTTGGTGAATACCTTGCCCTTCGACAGGTGGTTCAATAAGTCCTTCATAAGGGGGAGAGGATACATGTTTTTGATGCTTACGGCGTTCACGCCTCTAAAGTCAACACACAATCTCAACCTGCCATCTTTCTTCTCCTTGAACAATACGGGGGCAGCTAATCTTGATTTGGCAGGCTCAATAAACCCTCGTTCTAAATTGCTGTCGATGTATTTCCTTAATTCAGTCATTTCAGCAGGCGTCATTGAATAGATCTTTGGTTTTGGTAATTTCACCCCGGGCTCTAATTCTATGGCGCAATCAGTGGCTCGATGGGCAGGTAAAATATTACACTCTTCTTCACTGAATGCTTCAGCCAAGTCTTTGTATTGGTCGGGTACCTGGGGGTTATCTGGGAAAAGGTGGGACGCTATGGATGCTGGCTCAGGATCTGGGTTCAAGCTGACTGGTGGTTTTGTAGTGGGCAGAAGAGAGGGCAATGGGCCCGGTGCAATGAGGATTTTTCTGAATCCATCCTCCCATTTGATCGTCGGGGACCATTTGTCTAGCCAAACAAGTCCCAGTATGATTGATTCTGACATCTTGGGGGCCACTATGAAGCGTATGAGTTCGCGATGGGGCCCTAATTCCATCTTGATCAATTCTGTCATTTGGGTGGCTGGGGTCCCCCAAATAATAATAATAATAATAATAATAATTATTATTATTATTATTATTATTATTTATTTGACTTGTATGCCGCCCTTCTCCCTAAGGATTCAGGGTGGCTAACAATAAAACAACACATATTTACATATAATTTACCTAAAAACAAATTAAACTTAAACAAGTCGAGATAAGCAATAAAACATTAAAACCTTAAAAATTAAAACAGTTAAAAAAAACCCCACCCGGGTCATTCCAGGCCAGCCTGTTGAAATAACCAGGTCTTCAGGTCCCGGCAGAAGGAGCGGAGATCAGGGGCCAAATTAAAGTTCCATCCACTTGCTCAAATCTGATTGGGCGTTTTAGCGGGTTAGTCTTTATGCCCAATTGTTCAATGATAGGGACTCCAATAAGACATCTAGAACACCCAGTATGAATGAGAGCTTCTAACTCCCCGGCCTCCCCCGTGTTTGGTACCATTAACTTGACCTTGACTGTAAAAGTTATGATGGGATCACTCACCATTGGGTCATCTTCGCAGGTCAGGTTCTTGGGGACATGGTGCCGGTCTGGTGGTCCGTTGCGCCCATCTGCGCAGAGGGGGCTTTCCCAGCTGTGTTTGGCGAACCCAGTGCTGGAGTCTTCTTTGATTCTTCCGACCTCTAACAGCTGGATTAGACTTCGACTGCGATACTTGTGGTACAGGAGCAGGGGCCAGACAGTCTGCTGCTGTATGGCCAGCTTGGCCACAGCGGTAACATTTCAGCCCCCTGGTGGGTCGGGTATGAGCAGTTTCGGCTGGTCCAGTCGGCGGTCTCCTAGCCACAATTCTCTTAGATGGGGCCGCCGGAAGGGGTTTCCTGTGTGGGTTGATGCTGTGATCTAAGCTGAGGGAGGCGGCATACCACAATTGTAAGGTCTCTGGAATTGCCCTAATTTCACAGGCCTTCTTTACTTCTGGATCAATGGCATTTTTAAATAGTGTAAAGTCATTCTTTCAGGCCAATCCATGAGGTGGCTTGCGACCCTTCTAAAGTCCCAAATAAATTCTGACAAGGGTCACTTGCCTTGCCTCATTTTCATTAATTTCTCTTCATTCTCTGCTACCCTGTCTGGATTTTCAAATCTGAGTCTTAATAATCAAATAAATCCGTTTACATCATGTAATTCGGGGGCTTGTTCATTGTGTAGTTGGGCCACCCAGTCTGAAGCATCCCCTTCATTCATCCCATCTGTTATGGCGTAACCAAATCGCTCTGTAGCGTATTGATCTCCAAATTGTTCTATATGTCGGATTCGAGTGAGGAAATAATTGAATGTCCATGGCAGCCATCGAATATGACCTTAAAGGGTATTTGGTCTGGCATGGGTAGTGGTTGGGGAGGTGGCACCTGCCAGGCCCCAGGTTGAACTGGAATGAAAGGAACCGCCAGGTGGCTTACGTAGGCTGGGTAGGCCCCCTGAAGCCTGGCTGGGTGGTGCCTCTCTGGAATAGGGGTCCCTGTGGTCTCGCTGCAGGTTGGGGTTGCATTTGTGGTTGCCAGGAGGAAGATGGGTGTGGCCTGGTTCCCTGGTTGGGTAGAGGGACATGGCTGCTGTCTGTTGTCTGGGCAACCCCCCTTCAGACCAGGGCTGTGCTGGTGCTGGTGCTGGCTGCCATTGGCACTGAATCCACCCTGGCCTGAATAAAATCCTCACCCTGGAGATACTCTCTGTAGGGGGCAAAATTCCTTTTTGGAAATGAGGGAATTGCCTTGGAGGCTGCAACATACGTCTGTCAGTTGATGCTTTTTGCTGGGCTCCTCCAACTGGCATCTGTATAGTTTCCTCATTCTTCACGATACTTGAGTAAGTGAACATGGATGGTCTCAAGCTTCCACTCGCCCAAATAGACTGTGAGACCAAGCCTGTCACCTTTAGATTCTGGAACTGTTGATGTAAACCTGCCTCCAATGGACTCCCAGGATAAATCTTGGGTTTGTCTTCTTGAGTGATTTCCGATCCCAATTGTCTCTCTTCCCTCCAGTCTGGCAGAATAGCAATATGCCTGGGGCTAGAAAAAGATTTCTCTTCAGACAGCTGGGTTACATCTGGGTTATAGCAACTTCTTGAGTTGAAACGCTTAGGTATAGCTCCCAAATCTCTTTCATCTACTGCCATTCTGAAAGCATCCATCATCTCCTCCAAACCAGGGCTGTCAGATTCAGTTAATGGTCTGGAGGGAGGGCCCCACACGCCCCCTCCTGCAGCTCTCCAACTTCGGCTGATTGTTGATCTTTTTCCTCTCTGGGAAAAGACCTTGAGGGACCAGCCAAGCCCCTTCAAAAAATAAAAGTGGACTTTGGAAAATAAATGTAAGGCATCCAGAAAGTATCTAGGATATCAATCACTCCAAGACATATTCTCTCCAATTGATTTATTAGGAACAGATCTGGTAAGTCTAAGGCATTTTCCAAAGTGAAAGAATTTTCACGCGCTACATAGAATCCACCTTTTTCTCCTCCCACTTCTACACTTCATAAATCACGAGAACAAATTAATTGCAACTGGAATTTCTTAGTATGACATACAGAATAACCTTGAACTTGTCAACTCCTCCACCCCCCCTTCCCATTATGTTGGCATCTGAATTTCAAAGCTGACAGGTAGTAAGAGAAGGTTATCATTGAGTACCACAGTATCATGAAGCAGAAAATGCCCTGGAATGCACATGATCAATTCTGTGGCAGGCTGTCACTCAAGGTGCTTGCCAACTATGTTGAACACGTGGAGGCAGAAATTAGTTTGGAGCATCTCTCCAAGTAGTAAAGGCTTTTTAAGTACCTCCCCACCTACACAGTGGACTTTATAACAAGACTTTCTGTTTAGCAGGCCTTACTTTGGCAACCAAGGTCTTTTAATTTCTGACTCTAAGTTTAGATAAAACAGCAGAGAATTTCTTGAACCTTGGCATTCTAACAAAACAGCCATCAGCAGACATTTAGAGATAACCCCTTTCTACATACTTTTTAAAAGATAATGTCAAGAAAGGAAACAAACATCCCCTCTAGCAACCAAGTCAGATATGCAGGAAAAAAACACTAGCTAAACCACCAGAGAAAAAGTAATACCCTAATCAAGATATTACCAAGAAAGAACCACATCCCAACCAAGTCTAGCAGGGCAAGCTACTTCATACAAATAGCCTGCAAACTTCATTCTCCCATTTAGCCAAAAATTTTGGTTGTAATATATAGATGGAACAATGGGAAAATAAGTGGCTGAAAGGATTGAGATTTACATTATGCTATATTCTTAATGAGAACTTTTATAAAATGATGTACCGTTAGTATACATTGTCAGAGAAATTGTTTAGAATGTATAAAAACATTTCCAAATGTATGTTGGAAATGTGAACAACATGAAGAGAAGTTTTATCATGTTTGGTGGATATGGAAAAAAGCTAAAACATTCTAGATTCAACTACATACATTGATTCATAGGGTTTTAAAGATTAATATACAATTGAGACCAGATGATTTTATTTGGGATTGATGGACAGACATTTGAAAAAAGTCATGGAACTTTGTTTTTATACATGATAAATGCAGCAAAATTACTGTATGCATGAAGAAAACTAAGGTGTGGAAAAAGAACAACAGCAGGGAAAATTTATTCACAAACTGTAGAATAAACTAATCATGATGTGCTCCAGACACAGAGTGAAATCCAGCGTTGTGTGTAACTGGTTCTTTTTGTTTCCTTCCCTCTTTCTGGCTCTTTTATTCACAAACTACACCTAGGCTTAGAGATTCTCTCCTAACCATGGGAACAAATCTGGAGCATTTCCAAAGGGCTACAGGAGAGAGGATTTAGAGTAGATTATGAGAAGCAATTTGGCCAATAAGTAAACATTATTACTCTTCATCAAGAAACCACATAATTTAATTCAGAATTAAAATATTTGCCTTATATATTCAAAGTTACCTTTTCTGCTATCATAAAATTATAGCGGAGTGAGTCTCGGGTACAAATAGCTCCCAGTAAAAAAACAAAACAATGTATAAAACCACCTGCAAAGAAATAAAAAAAATAACAGCTTTTTTTTAAAAATAATGTCTTTAATAGCATAAGCTAATTTAGTAAGCAGTAGGTTTCCTTTGCTCCAAAAATATTTTAATCATTTAAGGTACATTAGCTGCCTTAAGATGTGTGGACTTCAACTCCCAGAATTCACCAGGCAGCTGGGGAATTCTGGGAATTGAAGTCTACACATCTTAAAGTAGCCAAGGTTGAGAAACACTACACGTTGTGGATGCAACTGAAATAGAAACAAGTTTGAATGCAAATGCTAGAGGAACATGATTTCAACTTCACTGTGCAAGAATGGAAAGGGAGGGCTCAATTATGAAATAGCAGATTCGAAGTTGGAAATTCTACAGTGGTACTTGACTATTTCACAAGTTGTCAAATTTGGTTTTTGATGCATTTTGATGTAAAAATATTGTCCTGGTACTCGTTGGTTTGGTATTTGATGTCCTGCGATAGGAAAAAGTGGATGACTGCAGAGAACAGACAGGAAATTGCCTGTGCTGGGAAGGTCACTGCTAAAGAAAGTGGGGGACAGCCGCAGGAGGCAGACAGAAAATTGGCCATGTTGGGAAAGTCGCTGACATAGAAAAGGGACAGACAGGAAGTCCTTTCTGGCTGAAACAAAGGGTCATGTGGTAAGTCACATGATTTGTTTGACCCTTGTCATTTTAGTACTCGTTACTCCTCCTAGAACCAATTAATGATGAGTACTGAGGTACCACTGTACAACATCATTCCACTGAGGACAAGGGCCCAGTCTACCTTTTAATGGGCAGATGTAGGACTATCAATTGTTCCTCTACCATCCAAATCTAACTCCTAGAACAGATCCTCAGCTTATCAGTCTGGATCTATTTGCTTAGGACTAAGGATACATTGCTAAAACATTTCATAATTTTATGAATTATGTTTATTATAGTTTTTTAATGACTGTAACAAAAATGCCTAGGAACCGGATTCAAATTAAACTGATTTTTGAAAACAACAATGTTCCTCAAAACAATTAAATCAGAGTCAGAGAGCTAAGAAAGCTATTTGTATTTATATTTTATTCTGATTATTATGAAAGAGATAATTCATTGCCGTCATGCATGTACCAGAAGCTGAACTGAGCAGCCTAAACAAAAAGACAGGATATGCCCTCTCAAAGATGCAATATAAAAGTTGGTGTATTGAAAACAATTAAAAAAAAAAAGAATGAGGAAGGGAAAAGGAACAAGAATGAGAGAACAGTAAGAAGAAATGTATCCGCGTATGTATATCAGACTAGTACTGACGATGTTATCTAGTTTGGGTAATAAATAGTCTGCAAGCTCAGAGAGCACCAAGGACTCCTCAGTTCAATCCTGAGCTACAAATACTCTCCTTTATTGGAATGTATTCAGGCTAATATTACACATTTTGCAACAACTGTAAATGATGATACAGAGTCAAATCCTTATTTTAAAATATGAATAGCTAAAAGGTAGCTTAAAGGAGGGAGGTGACGCCATAAAATGAGAGGGAGTTCCTATGAGTTTGTTTTCCTTTTTCTTCCTGAAACCATGCTCTGGCTTACTAATATATGATTAAGGCTGATAATCTTCTTTCCATGTTCACACATAGCATACCATTCAGCAGCTGGATCTAACTTCTCTAAGCCTCCAAATATTAGATCCTAATGTTTAACTACTGTGTGGAAGTAGCTATCCAGCAAGGAATGAAATCAAGTCTTTAAGCCCTGTCTTATATTCTCTGACTATGACTGAAATCATTCACCCATAAATGAAAATGAGAAAATATCATATAAACATAAAAGAATCCCATTTACTTTGGAGTTGGCAGCAAACAAATTTAATGAATTAATAATGAAACCACAGGTAATGGGCCTGCTTTATTTAAGAATTCTTCCTAAAATCAGTGTGCTATAAAACGTCTAGGTTGCAGGAGCATAAGAAAAGGCAGCTTATCAGGACATAAGAAAGGCAGATTGGCAGCAAACAAATTTAATGAATTAATAATGAAACCACAGCATAAGAAAAGGGATATCTACCCTACCATGGGATATTCCCTACCAGGAAGAAGAGCTAATTTGTTATTTTTATTTATCAGTCCTATAATTTTTCTGAAAAGCTTCATGTTCCCTAAATTTGGAAAAGTGAAAAGAAGGGAGGATATTAACTAATTTGTCTCCTTGTAATGTGTCCAGGGCAGAAAGCGATCAGGGATAAACAGCTGAATCCCTGTCAACTTTGATAAAGAAGAGAGAGAAAAGAAAAGTTATTATAATAGGAAATGGATTGATTGCAGAACAGAGATGAGCAGAAAGTCAGTCTGAGCAGAAAATAATTTTTTTTCCAAGGAGGTGTTCCTCTTTATTTATAAGGACTTACGAAATGCCAATGGCAGATAAGGATCCTAGGGGGATATCCGTTGCGGGTTTCCTGAGATCTCCGCTCATATTAAACCCAGCCATCACTCCTGCAATTTGAGCACACACAAAAATAAACACAACAGTGTTAGTGGGCTGTAAGATGATGACCCTTTTTTTAGGAGGGGGAATACACAACCCCGGTGCACATACTGATATCAGTGCCATGTATACAGCTTCATGATTAAGCAACTAGGTATCCACTGGCAACAGGATGCTAACCACATACCCACAAAGAGATCCTTTGTTCTAAATTGGACAATGTACTAGAAGAAAGGCCCGGATTTGGACAAAAACAGCTTATCTGAAAACTATCACTTGAAAACAGTCCCTTTCCAAATGCCTGCTAGCACTGAACTTGGCAGACCTTTCAGCTAGGTTCCCTATTACATGAGTGGTTATCTCCAGATACATGACAGATTCTGACACTTTCACAGGAAACTTTTGTTCCCTGTTTTTTAAAACAATAAGCCTTCAGATTGTTAATGTCTGAGGATGGCTGCCCACTCCTTACCTTTTTGATAAAGTGGTTCTTTATACAAATAACTAAATTAATTTTAAAAATAGTAATAAATTGAACTACAGGTAGTCTTCTGTTTATGACCACAGCTGAACCCCAACTGTCTGTTGCTAAGCGAGGCAGTTGTTAATTGAATTTTGCCCCATTTTCCATTTTCCTTGCCACAATTTTTAATTGTATCACCGCAGTTATTAAGTTAGTCACATGGTTGTTAAGTGAATCTGGCTTTCCCATTGACTTTGCTTCTCAGAAGGTCACAGAATGTGGTCACATGACCCCGGGACTCAACATAAATATGAGTCAGTTGCTAAGCATCTGAATTTTGATCAGGTGACCATGGGGAGGCTACAATGGTCATGTGAAAAATGGTCATAAGTCACTTTTTTCATGCCATTGTAACTTCAAATGGTCACTAAATGAACCGTTGTAAGTTGAGGACTACCTGTATTTGCGAAGCCACACTCCCACAATTAATAGGAAATGGAAGTAATTATTCAGCAATTCGAATACAATTTTATCTTTCAGTTAAAAGACTATTGAACCATACTTCCAGCCCAAAGTCAATTAATAGGATCAATATCCATTATCTACTTAAGATCCATTGATCAGTTAGATGTGTCTTCGCTCAAATAGTGCTTTTCCTTTGTTTTAATTCACTCTAGTTCCAACCAGGAGATAATCCACAAGTGTTTGACATATTAAATATAGTTTGATGCTTTCTACATTCACCCTCTGTTAAAGCAGTTAAGACCTCCATAGAAATAATGACCATCAACTATAGTTTTATGAGTCTTTTTATTAATACTTAAGCTTTCACAGAACTAATCATATTTATATAGAATAGGTCACTGAATTCAGTGGGCCTTATTTTAGAGTAATTAAGTTTAGGATTGCTACGCAAGTAAAATACTTCAGTCAAAAATCATCAGACAGAAGAATATATTCCACTTCCACAAATAAATATATGATAAATATTTGTATACATCCAAAACAACTTAACAGAACTTGAAAATCACCTATGGTTGTGACTGATCTAACTGAAAAATCAAGACTTACAAGTTTGCATACAACTCATTTAACAGTTTTATTACTTGGATGATTAAAAAAGTCAGTTCTTAATTATCACATGACAAAATATTTGGGAATAAAGCCAGAGGCTTCCTCTGAAATGCTTAAGTACTAAGTACCAATTTCTAAGAAATGAGCTGGTTTGTGTGATGGTCTTGCTTATGTAACTATATAATAACATTAAATTGTTATCCTGGTGTTACTGGGGCACATGGCAAACAAACATACAAACAAAGTACAGAGGTATTCAAGGAAAAAACAATAACACTTCAGTTCCTAATAGTGCAATTATTTCCTTTAAGGAAATTCCAAGCCTAGCTTAACATTGGAACACGGAGTAACTTAGTTCAGCGCTATGGATTAGCTTCAATGACACCAAATCAAGACCTTGAATTCTGGTACAGTGCAATGAGAGCTAGAGAATGCTTGGCCTGTGCAGCCAGAGATCAAATGGCTTCCATCACACCCACCAAATTTAGTTAAATTCTCATTCATTTTGATAGAAAATGGCTCTCTTGCCTACATTACTCACACTGCATTCTCCCTCCCAGGGCATAAGGGCAAATTTGTGTTTACATTTTTTTTTCTAAAATGAAAAGAGACAAAGAAGCAGGCAACAAACTACAGGAACAAAATCTCCACCCCAAAAAGCTTTTGCTGAACAGCAAGCACAGATCTATAGAACTGTGTTAGCAGAAGGTGCTAAAAATAATACCAATGCAGTTGTGGCTCCTGACACTGCCCTATATATTCTTCTTCTTTTAATTAGTTTTCTACCTGTGCATATGAACATGAAGTAACTTTTATCCCTTGCATCTTTTACATCCATTATAGACCTTTTAAAAAATGGAATCATTTATTGACTACCAGTTATCTGGTAGAAGCAGAAATCAAAACATTTGCTGTCTCTTTGGCCACTGCATATTCTTAAGTAGATTTCAATAACCCCAGCCTCACTCCCTCCTATTATCATTATTGCACCTTTGAGTCAGTATTTATTCCTGGAGACTGACTGCCCTACAGTTCTCAAAGTGGTTTCTCCTTGTCTCCTCCTTCTTGGAGCTGAGAGAGAGAGGGGACTGCCAAGGTCACTTGGCTGGATTTGTGCCAAAGGCAAAACTAAAACTCACAGGTCTCCCAGTTTATAGACAAACTGATTCTTCTAACACTTCTAATCAGTTTCAACATCTTCTGACTTTAACCACTGCAGAAACACCTATCTTGATATCTACTAAAATGCATTGCAATGTGCATCGGGATAAGCAAACTATTTTGTTTTGCACTCAGTTATTTTTTAAGATAACCCTGTAAGAAAAACTCACAAGGCCATACATCTGAAATATTTTCTACTCAATGGTGCAAGAAAGCCATGACTCTTTTATCTTAAAAGCAGCTGGGGGAGGGGAGAGATTCTGGAGAGAAAAAATAAGGCAAGAGGATAAATCAGAACATGTTTTACATGCTCCATAAGCGAGGCAAGGACTAGGGGTTCAGTCTTCCAAGCATTCAGACTCATTCCAAAGCCCATCCTTTCTACCAGAATGGTCCTGGAATTCTAGCGTGGTTACAGGTTCCAAAATCAATACACAGAGACAATCTGCACCCCACAAAAGATAGGACAAATACTTAGAGGAGGAAACTGACTTTCTACTAACAGCCCAAAAGAATGTGCTGGGTCTAGAATAGGAACAGGAATCTAAGAAGAAGGAAAGAGCTTGATGGAGAAATATATGCAGGAGATTAAAGAGTTAGAAAAGAAAATAGTTCTTAGGTAGTTCAAGATTAAGTTGTGGAATTTCAGTCAGCAGTCCAAGTGATAAAAGGTAATTTGGATACTTTTAAAGGGACATTGGATAATTTTATAGAAATGCTGGGTATGCCTACAGTATATGCTGAAACTTAAGCTTTCTTTCACATGCTGCATCACAGAGACTCAACAGGAAGTTATTTTTTAAAAAAAACTTCATGCGTTCAACCTGAATATAATAAATGAATGAGAGGCAGTTTATAGCGTATTAAGTTGAATACGGGTAGTCTTCATTTAGTGACAACCACAGTGTGACTGTTTGGAGTTACAATGGTGATGACAAAGTAACTCTGCACCCAGTCCTTGTGTTTGACCTTCACTGGTCTGCAAAGCAAAGGAAAGCTGAGGTAGTATTGTAAGCACAGTTTCACTTAATGACCACTTCACTTAACAATTGTCGGTCCCAACTGTGACTGCTAAACAAGGGCCGCCTGTACTATGATATTGCATATATGTGAGGCTCTCTCACTGTTCAGGAACTCTGCCCAGAGGGAGCTGTTTACAAGACACAATCTGAACACCTGAAAAGAGTATGGCAAAATAAAACATCTATAAACAGCACTGAGGAAAAAGTGTTCCATTAAACTGATGCTGGTCCCTTGAAAAAAGGCACTTTCTTAGCTCTCATCTGATTGACACTGTGATACTTGGACAGACTTAACAGTTTTTAATATTCTTGTTCAGCCTCCAGAGAGCAAAGGTTTAACCTCCATTTGGCAAATTGTTTTCTTCCATACCTAGAGAGACAATACATGCTTTTCAATTTTCTACTTGCAAGCTTAAAAGAGGATAAATAATATTTAGGGGGGAAAATGACTTCTGAGCAATACACGAGGGCTGCACAAAGCTTTCAAGAGATTCATGGGAAACATTCCTGCCATGCTGCTTTTTAAAGTAACTGATCCTTCTTGTGTCTACTTCTAAAAACTAAGTGACCACACAACTTCACTCTATGTTTGTAAACAGCCTGTTTATAAGTCACAAGAAATATGAGATGTTCAATCTGCTGAGTAATTAGGGCTACAGATTTGTTTTTCAAATGTTGACACTTTTTTGTCATTGTGGCTAGTAGTGGATGCCTACATATGAAGAGTATTTCTAGTCTGGCCCTCAGCCTTCAGATCATTCACTGATTCATGCTGATATTAAAAAAAAAACAAGAGGAAAAAAAGAACAAAACCCTATGGGTATTAAACACACAAACTGGGGGTGGTGGGGTGGTGAACAGAAATCTTCCATTACCATTTTTCAGAATGGTTCAGAATGGGAATTCATGCTTAGGAGACTGGATATACATGTATCACAGTGTTTGAATGCAGAATATTTCCTGAGTAAGCCTTTGTGGCAACCTTGTAAACTGAGCTTGCTTTAATGGCACTAGGCCTACACCTGAAGCATTCTGCATCATGGTGCAGCCTCCTCTGAATATCCAGTAACACACAGTTTCTCCACACATGCTTTGAAACAGGGTGTCAACCTCAAGGCCTGTGGGCCGGATCCAGCCTGTGGGGTGCTTAGATCTGGCCCTGGGCCACCCTGGGAACAGCGAGGGACCAGCCGGATGCCTCTGCCAGCGAAAATGGAGCCCGGAGGACTGCATGTGGCAGTCCTCATATAGACTGGGTGAAACCAGGCTCAATAGCAGTAACTGTGAGAGGGTCTTGGAGTCTTAGTGGACAACCAGCTACATATGAGCCAGCAGGTGCAGCAGCAGCCAAAAAGCTAATGC
>CM019148.1:235645357-235685393 GCA_009733165.1 Naja naja | reverse complement strand
TTGCAATGTTGAACAGCTGGAATAAATTTTTAGTATAATTCATTATACTTGCATAGAAAGCAGCAAAAAAATAAAATTAGTTGTTCCCAAATATTTTTTAAAAGCCTTTAAAGATTCTGCTATCAAATATTGTTTGCAAGCTAGCTGAAGCTGAAAATGGAATCATTGTGAACACTTCCGTTCACACCACTGCACTTGTAATTTATGGGGACAAAATTAAGACTGATAGCTTTAGTTTGGTGATTCTTCAGGAGTAGTGTCAGTTTTATAAAAGACAGCCACTGAGGTTATAACTGGAAAAGTGGAAAAGATCCACAAATTTTCAGGTTAAATGTGATCTTCTAACCTGCTGGTATTATATTTTGAATTCATGGTACTTTTTCTAATCTGCAGTGCAGTAATTAATTTATATTAATATAAAAGTATTCTAAAATATTTATTCTGAGCTGTTGGTTTGAGTTCGAGCTTGCAATTTGGTTGCAAATGTTTAAGTCACCCTTCAAGGAGACATTGTCAGTGCACTTTGAATCAAGAAAAATCTTGAATCAAGGGTGACAAACATTTGCAACCAAATTTTGCCAAGCTCGAGCTCAAACCAACAGCCCAACTACCCACCTGAGCTACTAATATTCAAACACATATTTAATTCTCTTTACTTTCTATTTCAGTTTTTAGCAACCACCTCATTAATTGACAACGAAGAATAGGCAACTTCATTTTGATCTGCTCAAGCTTTATTCCACATTCATTGAGTATTGTAGGCTTAATTTTTACCATCATCAACGATTCAGAATAAGACAAATTTATAAGTGGAAGTAAAGACTTTAAAGGACTTAAATTTATCTAGCAAGTGAGATGAGGATAAGGTCAAAGAACATGCGGCAAACTCAGAAGAAGATGGAGAAGCAAGAGCCAGAACTTTGAGAAAATATATATATTTACCAGGTGGTAGTCCTGGACTCACTTTGCCAATGTAGAAATACAAAATAATTGCTAGTCCCAAATTAATGAGAGTATAAATCCATTGAATAACGAACATAATCACTAATGAAACTATTGCCTGTAGGAAAGATGATATTTATGATTAAGCTGTGATATATTACATTTTGCTGTTTTTGTTATTAGAATGATAATTTCTGTAGGAAAAAGGTAAGAACTTTACATTCAAAGGCAGATAAGTTGTCTTAGCATCTTTTATTTCTTGCCTCATTATTGACAAGGTTTCAAAGAATTTTTGATGCAAAAAATGAATTTAAAATTATTTGAGTGATTGGGTGAGTAAGCCTTGGGGACATGAAATCTTTAACATCAGAGGATATATACCTTTTAGAACCAATTCCTGTGAATTTGAACTTGTTATTAGACTGTTTGAATTTCCAAAGTTGAACCATATGGGAAAGGCAGCATCAGCTCTCATATTTAATCTGTTTTGTTTTGTGGACAGGAATGTAAAGATATGAAGCCAACAATGTTGCAACAGACTAAGGGTGCATTTAATCCAACTGATTCCAGAACTGACCAGCAGATGCTTCTTGGAAACTTATCCTGCCAATTATGAAGATATTAGCTGTCACTCCTAGTAATTGGTATTTAGATGCAGAATGTTTCTAAAGATGAAATGTCTAGATAGTTATTAAAAGTTAAGTGCTATTGACAGAGTCCTCCATTATTTACCCACAGTACAATAATCACTTTAAGTCTTAGCATTTTAATGATGTTAAGATATCTCAACTGATAGCCATAGTCAATGCCAAGAAAATTAATCAAGTTACCCACAATCTGTGGTTATACATATAAACCTTTTCAACTTGACTTTTACATCCAATCATGATGCATCTCATCCAATCAATGGATAGACTTTTGATCTTAGTTATGCTTATGAAATGCATGCCTAGTTAGCAACACTATCTTGAATCATGTATGTTGCAGTCCCAGATATACAGGCAACATAAAATTAGAGAGATCTAGGACAGGCAACTTAATTTTCTAGTTTAAATTAATCATCTAGGTTACATCAGCTTCCTGATCTGAAGCACTGCACCATGTTGTGACTTATCCTAATTCTAGTTTTTTTTCCTTTTCACACTTTTTTTAAAAATCTAGGTTAGGAAAGCAAACTGCTCCCATTTTTTTCAGCTATGTGCCTCCTATCTAGATACCCTAAATTTCTATGGAGATTCTCAGTTATCCATGTCATGGTTGTCCCAAAGATGCTTTTTCAAGGGGCAACTGGACTTTCTGGTTTTTCTTTCAAGATCAGAGCTGAAGAAGCTTCTTGGATGAGAAGCAAAACATCTTCAAAGAAAAAACAGAAAGTCCAGTTGGCTCTTTGAAAAAGCATGTTTGAATCTAGAAACCCTGTTTCTTTTTATTATTATTTTATACTACTTTGGATTCAGAGGCAAAAAGATGTTTTGGAGCATGCGGGGTTGCAGATTTAGGACCTGTCTATAAGTCCTTAAAGAAGATTCTTGTAATCACATGACTCCCTCCATAGTTGTTACAGACTCCTCAGAAAATATGTTTTTGGTTTGGTTTGGTTTGAAGAATTGCTCTGAAGCATCCTTTTATCTTTGAATCCAAAGAGCTGCGAAGTTCTATTCTATGGATAATGGTTTGAAGTCTACTATTGGATGAATAGCAATATTTATAACTTCTTGCCTACCATGTTACAAAGAGTTTTGAAATATTAGAAAGTGACTCACAGCAAAAAAGGAAAGCCGATGATCACAAAGCTTGGAATAGAAAGAAACTGGTATTTTCTGAATTTGTAATTCTTGTCTTTGTTGTTTTAGATTTAAATCTGCAGAATAAGAGAGAAAGGAAAGCTTTCAAAAATTATAAGATGGATATATTCAAAAGCAACATTTGTGTACTTCTAAAAGAAATCAAAATCCACTAGGGACTGAATAGTTTGCCTGAACCAACAATAACCAAAAAAATCCATTCTTCTTGTAATTGGGCACAATTTTACCTTCGATTCCCTTTTAGAAATTAAGAGTTAAGAACTAAAACTCCAAGTCACCCAACCCTCTTATCTCTTTCAGAAAATCCTGCAGATCGGACTTTCCCCTTTTCTAATCAGAAAAAATCTGTGTGTCATGTATTCTGCTTTAAAAGAAACAGGGTTCATGAAGATTTGGGGAGGTGGCTCTGGTGAATAGTGTTCTATAGCTGCAAGCAAACATTTAGGCACTCCTGATCAAATTGTATGTTTCTCAGTAAACAAAGACAGATACAACATTCCACAATATGGCAATAGCACTTATATACCGCTTTACAGTGCTTTATAGCCTTCTCAAGTGGTTTACAGAGTCAGCATATTGCCCCCAACAATCTGGGTCCTCATTTTATCAACCTTGGAAGAATGGAAGGCTGAGTCAACCTTGAGCCTGTGTGAGATTTGAACTGCCAAGTTGCAGGCAGACAGCAGTCAGCAGAAGTAGCCTGCAGTACTGCACTCTAACCACTGCACCACCATGGCTCATGGCTTAATATGAAATTAAACATGACACCTTTCTGCATATTGAGGTGCATATTACTTTGTAATTCTCCCTTTGGAAATATTTCCAAATGTTTCCTTAGTCAGCTATGAGTCTCTCAGTTCTTGCTTTTAGAATTTATTCCCATTTTTCCTTGCAGAACTCTTCTAGCTCGGTGTTTTGATTAGGAGATATTTCACTTAACATAATTACTGGGTGAAATTCTACATTCTGCAACCAAACTTCTGCCTATGCAGTAGTTCATCTCTTTCTATCCCCTTGATAATCAGCTTCAGACAGGGAAGGAAATATGGAGCATATTTTGAAGGAATAAAGAGGACTTCTACTAGCTCTACTATTGAAAGCAATTCTAGCAATGGAAATACCCTAACTGGATTTCACCCACAGAATGCCGCATGCCTCAGATTCTTTTTACACAATTCTATGCATGTTTCAGATATATATAGAAAAATATCCAGCTATG
This sequence comes from Naja naja, assembly GCA_009733165.1. Taxonomy (NCBI): domain Eukaryota; kingdom Metazoa; phylum Chordata; class Lepidosauria; order Squamata; family Elapidae; genus Naja; species Naja naja. The sequence goes on along the minus strand of CM019148.1, from coordinate 235,681,427 downwards.
CAATATAATAAATTCCATTTTTAACTCAGAATTGTTTGGTGTAGAATACTACCGCCATTTGTTCTTACACACTTCAAATTAATGTTCTGAGTCTTAACATTTGGAATGTATTGCTACCCATGTAAAGATTAAAAATAAATGCATCTCGCATTGCTGTATGGATGAGAGATGCATCTGTAGAGCACTGGAAAAAAGACAGTAAGCAATAAATTATCTCGTAGTGAATTAACTCTGGGCCACTTTTCCATTGGCAAATTAAATCAGAACAGTCTCTGTGCTGAGTTGTAAAAAAACAGTTTGTCACAAGGGATAACAGCCTGAACACATATAAATGATCACTTCCCTTACTTAGAAAAGCAAATGAGCATTCTTCATTTTCAAATACATAACAATTTAATGCGCTCCAAATCTTCTTACCCTCCATCTGTGGACTGGAGGCTTTTCGATTTCATCCAAATGTTGGTCTCCGTCTTCTTCCTTCTGACTGTTTTCTCTAACAACAGATGGAGATGCATCATTTCCATCCACGCCTTGGCAATTTGGCTGTGAAAATGCTGCGCATTTTTGACACTGGATCTTAGGGAATCATTGCAAGGCTCCTGAATATGAGCAATGTTGTTCTCAAGAGCCAAACAAAAGCTGTCTTCTAATGTTTGCTTGGCTGCCTTCTTTTGCCTTCTCTGCTTGATCACTTGGACGGCATCCACATTGTTTTCTTTTAGTTCAAGATCAGTTCCTGGATCTTGACTGACAGGCTTAAAAAGATGGTTCATATCTTTGGTGAATTCCAGCAAAGTTCCATCTGACCTGCGCTGATCTGTTCCATTTGATCCGTAACAAGTCGATTTGCTGAGTATTAAAGGTCGAGCAACTTAGCACAGCCCTGGCATCCTCTTGCCGCATCCTTTTGGAGTTCTGCTTAAGATTGTAGCTCATGGAGACTGAGAAATAGGAATAATCCACAGCAATATATGTAAGCATGAAGTTGATTGTAACTATTGAAGCAAGAACATTCACTTGGCCAATGAAAATGAAAGCCATGGTGATGAGGCTTGTTAAGCAGATTGCAGCTACTGGAGTTTTGTTCGGTCCTTTCTGCATTAAGAACAAAGATCTAATCACGTATGTTACGTATGGACAATAATCTTTCATAAAATATTTCTGGATAATGTTTAAATCATATACACACACACACACACACACACACACACACACACATATATATATATATATACATACATATATATATACCCACTCAATTGTCTTAATGTTATATATATATATATATATATATATATATATATATATATATATATATGACATTAAGACAATTGAGCGGGTTCAGAGGTATTTCTCGAGAAGAGTGCTCTACTCCTCTACTCACAGTAGAATTTCCTATGCCTCCCGGCTTGAAATTTTGGGCTTGGACAATCTGGAACTGTGCCTGCAGTCCGATCTAAGCATACTTCACAAAATTGTCTACTATAACAACTTGCCAGTCAATGACTTCTTCAGCTTCAATCACAACAATACACAGGCAAACCACCAATACAAACTCAAGGTAATCCACTCCAAACTCAACTGCAGAAAATACGACTTCAGCAACAGAGTGGTCAACACCTGGAACACCCTACCTGACTCCATTGTTACAGCCTCAACCCCTCACAGCTTCAGCTCAAACTGTCTACTGTGGACCTCACCGCATTCCTAAGAGGTCCTTAAAGGGCGTGCATAAGCGCACCAGCGTGCCTACCGTCCCTGTCTTACTGTCCCCATTTATCTCTATTTACTTCCTTTGTTCATATTTATGTTCATACCTATACTTGTTATCTTGTACATGTTTGACAAACAAACAAACAAATAAACAAACAAATCTGCTTGACTGGGACATTCTCAGATAAATCCTCATCTAAGGAAGGACAACATAATGAGTTTGCTGATTGCCATCTTGAAGAACCATGTACCGAACAGAGCTGACAGCAGCAGTGACTGTTGTTTCCTTTGACTCTTTGGATCCAAATTACAACATTAATGATATTCCTGAATAGCCTGCATTTTGTTTCCGGATAATTAGTATTGTTGGTCTTAGAAGAAAATTAAGAGTTTCTATACAAAAGTCTTTGCAGACTTTTGAACATCAGCAACAAACTCATCTTGTATCCACTGAGCCATGAATGTAAATTCGGTAACAATTTTCTGGCAAGTGACCTTTACGATTGCTTTGATCATATCTTTTTACTCTATCCTTTGAACTTCCTACTTTTACTTCACCAGAATATAATGAATTCTGGATTGTGCCTGGAACATTTCTGTTGTACCAAATCAATGGTGAATAATTTGATAATTCAACTTATTTGAATATTTATTCATATTTGTTTGTTTATCCATTCATTCATTCAATTTTTGTAGCTGCCCATCTCAATCAATGGCCAAAAAATAATAGTCTGAAGTTTATTGGGCATCCGAAATAGGGCAGGATTGTTACAAGGCTTAGTGTGAAAAGGAGATGAGAGAGGGGTGCTTGCAAGTCAAAGGGTCATTATATCTACTTCTGTTAATGGGAAACCATAGTTGCCATTTACAGTATGAACTAAACTGAGCCACACTAAAAGAAGTTTTTTATGTAAGACATTACTAATGTTTATTGATATCACACACTTCAAACAATATCTTTAACTTATATTTGAAGACCAGAAGTTCTGGAGAGAAGATTGACTCTGCAAAGCAATGACATTCAGTAAAAGATCCTGGGAAAATATTACACAAAGAAGACAGTGTATGGCATCACAGTAGCTTGTTTGTTTTAAAAATTGAACAGAGATATGTTGAATGGTATTAGCAGTGTGGAATGAAAGTCCATTCTAAATAAACTTCATGATTTGGAAATGTTTTTCAATATAGTATCACAGCCTTTCTTATTCAGAATGACCAAAGGTCTAAATAATGCTTATCAGACAGCTGCTAAGGGAAATCTATCATGGATGACAGAATATCTATACACAAAAAATAAACAGAAAATGCCTTCCTTGTTTACTAACCCCATGTCCAAGAAATGCAAGAAGAGGTATCACTTTTTCTTGAGCAATGCACTGAAGGATTCGGGTGCTCCAGAGACCTCCCATACAAGATGCCAAAGATGAAATGTACAAACCAAGTAAGAATAAGAAGCCCACCAAGGATACCTAAGAAATAGAGAGCGCAAAACAAATTTCTTGATTAATGGAAAACACATTTGATAAAAATCACTGTGGTTTACATGGATTATTGATATAATACAATGTCTGAGAATATGAATCAGATAATCTGGTGCCCAAATCTCATCAGCCATTAGTAGAAGCATAATATCCTTATATCAAATTGGGCCATCAGTCCATCTAGTTTAATACAGTACTGTCTACATTGATGATTGGTTAATTTTTTAGAGTTTTAGTCTGGATGCGTCCCCAGCCCTATCTTGAGATGATGAGTATTAACCTTGAGATAATCTGAACAGGAAGCAAACGCCACACTCACTAGCATTGATGATGATACCTACTGGTAATTGGGTAATGAAACATCTGTAAGCAAACAACCAGGCTTAAAGAAATTCAAGGACTCCACAGTTCACCCTTGAACTACATATATTATCTTCTTTAGTCTGAATGCACCAACACTGAACTAGAGCCCTTTCCTTAGTAGATTTCTCTCAGTCTCATTCCCCATTAGAAATAGGGGAGTAACAGCATGTTTTACAATGCTGGCATAAAGATTGTTCAGATAATGCTTGCACAAAACTTGAAGAATAAAAAAATGTCCTAATCAGCCACAAACCAGTGAGAAGCACTTTGCTGCAAGAAAAGATTGGTATTCTGTTCAGATTCTGTCCCAAATTAACAACACAAAAGAATATGCTTTAATTTGCTTTGCCCAGAGTAAAGCAATCCAATGGGAAAAGCTTAATTTAGCAGCAATTTCAGAAGAAGCATGTACACCTTACAGAAAAATAAAGGGAGTAGCAGATATTTTATTTCATTTACATACCTGAGCAGAGTTGCAGTCCAGGAAAATGTACTTATGCAATTTCACATAGACTAAATTCGGATAATACACTTTATTTATTTATTTATTTATTAATGGGACTTATATGTCAGCCCCATCTCCGAAGACTCAGGCTTACAAATAAAACAACAACAACAATAAATAATTTAAAAGCAAATTAAACTAAATAAGCCCCATTACAACTACAAATTTAACCCATAAAAATTATCCTATAAAAACTATCCCATAAAAATCATCCCATCCCAAAAATCACAACCCGGATTGGTTAAACAACCAGGTCTTCAGGTCATGGCGGAAGGTGCGGAGGTCAGGGGCCAGACGGAGCTCCAGGGAAGTTGGTTCCAGAGGTCAGGGGCTATAGAATAGGCTCGTCGTCGGGAACCGCCAGCCGGCATTTAGCTGACAGGACCCCAAGGAGTCCTTGCCTGTGCTCGCACAGGGCGGTTGGCACTCGATGTCGGCAGGAGCCGCTCCCTTTAAATATTGGGGACCCATGTCATGAAGGACTTTATATGTTAACACTAAAACCTTGAATCTCACCCGAGTGCAACCGGCAACCAATGAAGGCAGTGCAGGAGGGGGTAACATGGGAGAACCGGAGACTCCCATCACCACCAGCGCCACCGCGATTCTGCACCAGCTGCAATCTCGGATGGTATGCAAGGGCAGTCCTAAGTAGAGAGCGCTGCAGTAGTCGAAGTCTGGAGGTAACAATGCGGAGTAACCGTGCGCAGGGCATCTCGGTCCAGAAAAGGCGCAGCTGGCTAACCAGACGGAGCTGGGCAAAGGCCCCCTGGCGGCCCCACCTGCTCCTCCAACCAGAGCCAACGCCCAGGAGGACCCCAGGTTCGCCTCTATCCACAGGGGGTAATACCACTCCCCGATGGCCAAAGATGGACACTCCAAACTGGACCGAGATGCCCGCACAGCCACTCAGTCTTGGCCGGTTGAGACGAAGCATGTTTCCGCTCATCCAGATCCGCACGCATCCAGACACTGGGTCATCAGGAGAGGGCATCACCGATCTGGTTCGGGTGGAAATGTACAGCTGAGTATCATCAGCGCATTGATGGAAACTCACCCCAAAACCGGATGATCTCACCCAGCTTCATGTAGATAAATAGCAGGGGAGAGGACCACCCCTGAGGGACCCCACAAGAGAGCACCTCGAGGTAGACCTCTGTCCCCCGCCATATTGACTGCGATCGCCGAGAGGTAGGAGGTGAACCACCAAGCACAGTGCCCCTATACCCAACCCCTCGAGGCGCCGCAGAAGGATACCATGGTCGATGGTATCGAAGCGCTGAGAGGTCAATAGGACCAGGACAGAGGAAAACCCCTGTCCCAGCCCTCCAGAGATCATCCATCAGTGCGACCAATGCCGCTCCTGCTGAAACCAGGCCGAAGCCCGCATTGATACGGATCCAGGTAGTCCGCTTCATCCAGGAAAAGTGGAAACTGCTGAGCCACCACATTTCAACAACCTTCGCTAAAAACGGTTGGAGACTGGACGAAGTTGTCTAACACGGTAGGGTCCAGGGCATTTTCTTCAGAAGGGGTCTCACCACCGCCTCCTTCAAGGCGGAAAACACCCTCCCTTAATGAAGTGTTGACAACCCCGAGCCAACAAGGTGACCTCCCTGCATAAGCCAGCCAGGAAGGACACGGGTCCAACAAACATGTGGTGGAACTCAGACGCGGCATAATCCCGTCCACTTCATCCTCTAATCCTTTAATTAAATAACATGTTTTTCTATGACATGTTTCAAATGAGATCCTCCAGCAAATAATTTTGGACAGCAATCTAAAGAGGCAGTTACTTCTGGACCACTTCAGTGGGGCATGCAAATTGAATAATGGATTTTTGCCCTTACTTTCCTAATTTCCGCCGTGAATTGAAGACCTGGTTATTTAACCAAGCCGGGCTATGACCCTTTGGGGGGCGGGTTAATCATGGTTTTATCATGTATTTATGTAATTATATTTCAATGGGGCTTGTTAGTTTAATTCTTTTTTAATTATTTATTGTTTCTGTTGTTTTAGTTGTGAGCCGCCCCGAGTCTTCGGAGATGGGGCGGCATACAAGTCTCATTAATAAATAAATAAATAAATAAATTTAAATCTACAAGATTTTTTTCCTCTTGAAACAACAAAATCTAAGACTTTACAGTCCTATACTTTTAGCTGGTTGTAAATCTTATTGAGTTCATTGGGTGTTAATGCTAAGTAAGTGCACAAGTTTGCAGTGTTATCAAGATATTGTTTCCAACTGTTGGAAGCTTTGATTATAATCTTTCTAGGTATTTGTGTATGTTAACAAATAAAGCCTAGCACACTACTCCTCCCTCTTTCTCTTCCTATTCTCTTTTATCAGATCATTACTGAAGGCTTCACCGTGGCATCCTATTCTACATGATTAATTTTTCCTCCTAGACAGTAACGCTACAAAACCTAATGCAAAGGAAAGTAGGTTATATGGAATAATGTCTGTTAGTTCAAAATAGCTAACACCAATCATATTTGCCCTATTTTCCAGGGATGATAAATTTGCCTTCAGTCTCTACCTACAAATCTGTACTGAAAATGATTATACCAACCATAATTAGGAATGCCAAAACAGTAACTGAAAATTGTGGGCTATACTGTCCTCTGAAGTTTTACTCAGAGGTAATTATCACTATGTTCTACACTACAGGACTTTAGTTGGTAAGTATTATAGCTAAATTTTGTTTCTGGTTAGGACAGCAGTCTGCAGCAGAAGGAAGGAGTCATTTAAGAGGTCAGAATTCATCAAGTCCACCAAACCAAGCCAACTTTATTTTTTAAAAAATAAAAAGTGTCACTAACACATACAAAATACAGAGAAGAAGTGACGATAGGTGGGGAATATATGGAAAAGAATCAAATAGAAGTAATTTGAAAATGGCATTGTTGAGTAATAATAGTACCTTTTTGGTGCACTCGAAAATACTATGACTAGACCATGCTTTGTACATAATTGAAATGGCCTTATTCAAAGTGTCATGACATTCCACTCACACTTCTTGGGAAAAATGCCTTTTGCATTGAGACAGTCAAAAGTATATTTGCAGGTGCAACTCCTAACATATAGTGCTGTCAAATTCTTCACTGTTGCAGCTTAATCACTTCATATATTCCTTTTTTATCTCTGGATCAGGCTGAAGGTAAACCCTGAAACTGAGCTGGTGTGGATATTTATGTTGCCACCAGAGTTTTTCCCTGACCGATAAGTCCATCAAGGGGTAGGGTTCATGAAAAGGAGGGTCCTTCTAGATTTATGACTCCTGCTGGAAAAGCAGGTAAGAACTGTTGCCAGAGGGCCTATCACCAGCTCTTCTTAGTACATCAGCAGCAACCTACCTGGGGTTCTATAGTAATTATTTTAACACTATCTGTTGAACTACTGTACTGTAATAAACTCTTTTTGCCTCTATCACTAAAGACAATTAGAAAACTACAGTTGATCCAAAATGCAGCAACCCACAAACTCATGGCTATCACTGTTGGAGCGAACAGCACTGCTTTTCTGTGTTGGCTGCCAATTGGTTTTTCAAGTACAATTTAAAAAGCTACTTTAGTTTGTTTTTCAGTACTTTACTAGACCAATCGATCAAGTAAAGGGAAATTCGATCAAGTAAAGGGAAATTTCTATTGATCCCATATTTTGGAGTTATCTGGAGAGCTAAAACAAGGAGGGGCTGTTTTTTATTCTGTAGAAGAGTTTCCTCATTAAGATCAAGCTTGCTTCCTCTTGCTAATATTTCAGAAAATTTTAAAGGCCAAGTTATTAAGGACATCCTTCTCCTGGTTTTATTAAGCTATTTATATTCTCTTTTTTTATGCTCTGTAATTTTCATTTGGGTGCGGTTGTTTCACCGTTTATGATTGCATTGATTTTTATCTGGTTTTATACTGCCTGTAAGTCACCAATAGTGGTGGGGTAGAAATGGGATTAATAAAGAATTATAAATAAATAAATAAATATCCAAATTGCATTTGAAAATAAAAGTCTCCCTAAAAATAATGACATACATATCCTATTGATGTGTAGAAATTGAAATTCTGCTATGCATGGTGAAATCTAATTCTGCCGGAAGCAAATGGTAGTTTAATCCTCTTGTCACATTACAGCAATTTCTTCTGCACAAAATGGAAATAAAACTCTTGTTTCTCATTTTGTTTCATGATGCATAAAGATGGATGCAAGAATTCCATTGAAAAGAAATTGTTAAACATTTGCTTTCCCTGAAAGAAAAGTGTAGACCGACTTTGCATTTTGTCTGTATTCCCTGTTTATTTATTTAAAGTAACATCTATGCGTATGTCTTCTTCTTATATCTGTTAAATACACATTCTAACAACAAGGCTAGCTAACACACAGTATAATAGGTGCTGAATTCTCAACTGGGACAAAGAATATAACCTTTCCATATAAAGCAAGAGAAATCCATCAAGAGTAGCTTCTGCCTATAAACTGAACGCAGGACTACCCAAGCACACAATGTGATGTATTTCCTGGTTAGGTATGCAATTTATTGGATGAGTCAGACATTCTTTGTCAGCTTAATTTATTTTACAGAGTTGTTAAGGCAAACATGAAACAACTCCACTCTTGTTGTTCTGAAAAACTGGCAAGAAAGGCAGGATCGCAACTATGGCAATAGTTGAGGAGATGAATCTTCAAGTCAAAATATTTTTTAAAGCCTATCAGCCACTTGCAGATGTCATAAAATCTGATTTAAGGCTACAGTGAAAAATAAGGTTGAAGGCTCAGTTAATACAATGGTAAGAAAGTAAAAAGGCATTATATTATGCCTCATGTCATATACACATATGCATATTAAGACAACAAAGTATACCTACATTTTTTAAAAGAAAGAGTAAAAAGAAATTTCATTTTGAGAAAAAACAAAGGTTCATTCTTAGGTGGTAAGAATAATCTCTTTCCCATTGTATTATTTTGAGGAAGAGTTTTCAGTTAGAGTCTACTTGGTTACCTTACAAAACACAGCAATGTGATTTGTTAATGGAGCAAAGTGGAAAAAAGTGAGGCTGATAAGATGGTAGTGTAAGGCATCCAGAAAGTATCCAGGATATCAATCATTCCGAGACATATTCTCTCCAGTTGATTTATTAGAAACAGATCTGGTACGCTCAAGGCATTTTCCAAAGTGAAAGAATTTTTACAGATACACAGAATCCACCTTTTCTCCTCCCACTTCTATACTTCATAAATCACAAGAACAAATTAACTGCAACTGGAATTTCTTAGTATGACATACAGAATAACCTTGAACTTGTCAACTACTCCACCCCCTTTCCATTATGTTGGTAGCTGATTTTCAAAGCTGACAGTGTCCCCCTTGAAAACTCCTCCTTCTAAAAGAAAAGAAACACAAAACAGATACAGGGTTAAAACATTGTCCTTAACCCCTCTCCCCCCTCCATGAGGACCCTTTGGTTTGTGGGGAAAATCCTCATGGAATTGGTTAACCAATTGATCAGCATGAACATCCCAACTCTTCATCCAACTAACATCTGAGAGAGGGTATCCTTTCCATAAGACCAAATATTGCAATTGGCCACGGTGTAATCTAGAATCGAGAATTTTTGAATTTCATAATGTGTTTCCCTGTACTGTTAACGGTTTAGGGGAGCAATTGGCAGTAGTCTTATCATTGATGTAGTGGCTGGTTTTAGTAAACTACAATGGAACACAGGATGAATTTTCCCCAACAGTCAAGGAAGACTTAATTGGACAGTGACCGATTGATTATCTTTGAAATTGGGAACAGACCCAAGAATTTTGGACCCAGCTTTTTACTGGGCAGTTTCAACCTAAGATACTTGGTTGACAAATATACTTTGTCTCCTACTTTAAAAGGTTGAAGGGCTCTATGTTTATCCCTCTTTTTATACTTTTTGCAGCTTTGGTCAAAGCTTTTTTTGTATCTTCCCATCCTTTCTTTAATGAGTTCATCCATTCTGTTAGGGACATGGATGGGAGGTTGTCTAGGTAACTCTGGCATCAGGACAAAATCCATTCCAGTGTTGATTTGGAATGGAGTCAATCCTGTGCTGCTATATACTGCATTATTGTAAGCAACCTCTGCAAAAGGTAATAACTCAGCCCAATTTTCTTGTTGATAATTTACATAGCATCTAATGTATTGTTCAATCATGGTGTTAGCTCTTTCTGCTCCATTACAAGCAGGATGGAAACTGAGGATAATCATTGAGAGGAACCAATGGATTTCAGGAATTCTCCAAAATTTTGCAGTAAATTGTACCCTCTGTCTGATATTATTCTACGAGGTACTCCATGTAGTCTATAAATATGTTTCACTGAACAGCTTTGCAAGTTTTTCAGAGATGAAAGTCCTTTGCAGGCTATAAAATGGGCCTGTTTAGAGAATAAGTCAATTATAGTCCAAATAATCGTATTCCCTTCACTCTTAGGTAATTCAACAATAAAGTCCATTGCGATCTCTTCCCAAGGTTGGGTTGGTTCAGCAACTTGTTGCAGGAGGCCAGGGGTTTCCAGTTCTGTGTTTCATTGTGGCACAAACTGAGCAACTTTTACATAGTCCTCGACATCAGGTTTCATTTTGGCCATCAGAACTGTCTTCTCAGTAAATGTAGGGTTTTTAAGAATCTGGCTTCCCAGCCATGAGTCGCTATGCTTTTAGTACCAGTAGTCTTAGGGTTGTGGGTACATAAAGCTTAGTCCCTTTCCAAGCTAGTCCATCATTCATTGTCAACTCCTTTGATGGTCCAGGAACCAAGGATCGGTCAATAGGGCCGTTTCAATTCTGCAGTCAGCTTATCTTCCAGGCATTTGGGGTTATGGTTGGCTTGGGCTCGAGTGGCCCTTGGCCTGCCGATTGAGCTTCTGAAATTAAAGCTTGTACTATTTCTTGGTTGCTGTCAAACTGAGGTTTTCCAGACAGAGGCCCACCAGTACATTTTTTCCCTCCGGGATATAGTTAATGTTGAAGTTGAATCGCTTGAAATATTGGGCCCAGCGGACTTGTTTGGGTGATAATCTCCTAGGGGTCTTTAGAGCCTCGAGGTTCTTATGATCAGTCCATACTTCAAAGGCCTCTGCCTCCTTCTAGAAAATGCCTCCAAGTCAATAAAGCCCATCGACAGCTAATGCTTCTTTCTCCTAGACTGCCCACCTTGCTCTGTGTCTGTCAGCTTTTGGACACATAAGCAAGGCATCAGTTGGCCTTGAGAGTCTTTTGCAGCAAAACTGCTGTCACCACTACATCACTTGCATCCATTTGGACAATAAACAGCTTGGTCGTGTCTGGGTGTTGGAGGATGGGGTCAGCTGCGAAGAGGCATTTTAAGGTCTCAAAGCTTTCTGACAGTCCATAGTCCAAGCCAGAGGTTGACTTGGCTTCGGTTTGGTGGGTGATGGGCTCATTTTTAATAGCTCCATTAACGGCGGGCAACTTCAGCAAATGACGGAATGAATTGTCTATAGTTGGCAAACCCCAAGAAACTTGAAGTTGCTTTGGGTTCTAGGGGTTGCCAGTCCAGTACTGCTTTCACCTTTCCGGGGTCCATTTCAATCCCGGTTGGATATTCGTAGCCTAAATAGTCTAGCAACTCTTTATGGAATTTGATTTTGATAGTTTCACATATAATTTGGTGGCTAGAAATTTTCTAGCACTTGTCGGACCAATTGAGTTCTTCCATGGTTTTGCTGAAGATAAGGATGTCATTCAGGTATACGAGGACCCCTTGCAAGGTAGCACCTCATTGATGAGTTGCATAAACACTGCAGGAGCCCCCAGTCCAAAGGCATGACTTTGAATTGGAAGCTACCCAGAGGGCAGTTAAAAGCTGTTTTCCACTCATCTCCCTCATTGATGCAGACCCGTAGTAAGCTTCCCTGAGATCTAGCTTGGTGAATACCTTGCCCTTCACAGGTGGTTCAATAAGTCCTTCATAAGGGGAGAGGATACATGTTTTTGATGTTTACGGCGTTCACGCCTAAAGTCAACACACAATCTCAACCTGCCATCTTTCTTCTCCTTGAACAATGGGGCAGCTAATCTTGATTTGGCAGGCTCAATAAACCCTCGTTCTAAATTGCTGTCGATGTATTTCCTTAATTCAGTCATTTCAGCAGGCCATTGAATAGATCTTTGGTTTTGGTAATTTCACCCCGGCTCTAATTCTATGTATGCAATCAGTGGCCGATGGGCAGGTAAAATATTACACTCTTCTTCACTGAATGCTTCAGCCAAGTCTTTGTATTGGTCGGGTACCTGGGGTTATCTGGGAAAAGGTGGGACGCTATGGATGCTGGCTCAGGATCTGGGTTCAAGCTGACTGGTGGTTTTGTAGTGGGCAGAAGAGAGGCAATGGGCCCGTGCAATGAGGATTTTTCTGAATCCATCCTCCCATTTGATCGTCGGGGACCATTTGTCTAGCCAAACAAGTCCCAGTATGATTGATTCTGACATCTTGGGGGCCACTATGAAGCGTATGAGTTCAGGGATGGGGCCCTAATTCCATCTTGATCAATTCTGTCATTTGGGTGGCTGGGGTCCTCTAACATAATAATAATAATAATTATTATTATTATTATTATTATTATTTATTTGATTTGTATGCTTCCTTCTCCCTAAGGATTCAGGGTGGCTAACAATAAAACAACACATATTTACATATAATTTACCTAAAAACAAATTAAACTTAAACAAGTCGAGATAATAAAACATTAAAACCTTAAAATTAAAACAGTAAAAACCCCACCGGGTCATTCCAGGCCAGCCTGTTGAAATAACCAGGTCTTCAGGTCCCGGAAGGAGCGAGATCAGCCAAATTAAAGTTCCATCCACTTGCTCAAATCTGATTGCTGAAGGTCTTTATGCCCAATTGTTCAATGATAGGGACTCCAATAAGACATCTAGAACACCCAGTATGAATGAGAGCTTCTAACTCCCCGCCTCCCGTGTTTGGTACCAACTTGACCTTGACAAAAGGTGATGGGATCACTCACCACAATCATCCAGAGGTCAGGTTCTGGGACATGGTGCCGGCTGGTGGTCCCATGCCATCTGCAGAGAGGGGCTTTCCCAGCTGTGTTTGGCGAACCAGTGCTGGAGTCTTCTTTGATTCTTCCGACCTCTAACAGCTGGATTAGACTTGACTACGATACTTGTGGTACAGGAGCAGGGCCAGACAGTCTGCTGCTGTATGGCCAGCTTGGCCACAGGTAACATTTCAGCCCCCTGGTGGGTCGGGTATGAGCAGTTTCGCTGGTCCAGTCGGCGGTCTCCTAGCCACAATTCTCTTAGATGGGGCACGGAAGGGGTTTCCTGTGTGGGTTGATGCTGTGATCTAAGCTGAGGGAGGCTGCATACAATTGTAAGGTCTCTGGAATTGCCCTAATTTCACAGGCCTTTACTTCTGGATCAATGGCATTTTAAATAGTGTAAAGTCATTCTTTCAGGCCAATCCATGAGGTGGCTTGGCCCTTCTAAAGTCCCAAATAAATTCTGACAAGGGTCACTTGCCTTGCCTCATTTTCATTAATTTCTCTTCATTCTCTGCTACCCTGTCTGGATTTTCAAATCTGAGTCTTAATAATCAAATAAATCCGTTTACATCATGTAATTCGGGGGCTTGTTCATTGTGTAGTTGGGCCACCCAGTCTGAAGCATCCCCTTCATTCATCCCATCTGTTATGGCCGTAACCAAATCGCGCTCTGTAGCGTATTGATCTCCAAATTGTTCTATATGCGATCGGATTCGAGTGAGGAAATAATTGAATGTCCATGGCAGCCATCGAATATGACCTTAAAGGGTATTTGGTCTGGCATGGGTAGTGGTTGGGGAGGTGGCACCTGCAAGGCCCCTGCAGGTTGAACTGGAATGAAAGGAACCGGCCAGGTGGCTTACGTAGGCTGGGTAGGCCCCCTGAAGCCTGGCTGGGTGGTGCCTCTCTGGAATAGGGGTCCCTGTGGTCTCGCTGCAGGTTGGGGTTGCATTTGTGGTTGCCAGGAGGAAGATGGGTGTGGCCTGGTTCCCTGGTTGGGTAGAGGGGACATGGCTGCTGTCTGTTGTCTGGGCAACCCCCCTTCAGACCAGGGCTGTGCTGGTGCTGGTGCTGGTTGCCATTGGCACTGAATCCACCCCTGGCCTGAATAAAATCCTCACCCTGGAGAGATACTCTCTGTAGGGGGCAAAATTCCTTTTTGGAAATGAGGGAATTGCCTTGGAGGCTGCAACATACCTCTGTCAGTTGATGCTTTTTGCTGGGCTCCTCCAACTGGCATCTGTATAGTTTCCTCATTCTTCACGATACTTGAGTAAGTGAACATGGATGGTCTCAAGCTTCCACTCGCCCAAATAGACTGTGAGACCAAGCCTGTCACCTTTAGATTCTGGAACTGTTGATGTAAACCTGCCTCCAATGGACTCCCAGGATAAATCTTGGGTTTGTCTTCTTGAGTGATTTCCATCCCAATTGTCTCTCTTCCTCCAGTCTGGCAGAATAGCAATATGCCTGGGGCTAGAAAAAGATTTCTCTTCAGACAGCTGGGTTACATCTGGGTTATAGCAACTTCTTGAGTTGAAACGCTTAGGTATAGCTCCCAAATCTCTTTCATCTACTGCCATTCTGAAAGCATCCATCATCTCCTCCAAACCAGGGCTGTCAGATTCAGTTAATGGTCTGGAGGGAGGGCCCACACCCCCTCCTGCAGCTCTCCAACTTCGGCTGATTGTTGATCTTTTTCCTCTCTGGGAAAAGACCTTCGGGGGACCAGCCAAGCCCCTTCAAAAAATAAAAGTGGACTTTGGAAAATAAATGTAAGGCATCCAGAAAGTATCTAGGATATCAATCACTCCAAGACATATTCTCTCCAATTGATTTATTAGGAACAGATCTGGTACGTCTAAGGCATTTTCCAAAGTGAAAGAATTTTCACGCGCTACATAGAATCCACCTTTTTCTCCTCCCACTTCTACACTTCATAAATCACGAGAACAAATTAATTGCAACTGGAATTTCTTAGTATGACATACAGAATAACCTTGAACTTGTCAACTCCTCCACCCCCCCTTCCCATTATGTTGGCATCTGAATTTCAAAGCTGACAGGTAGTAAGAGAAGGTTATCATTGAGTACCACAGTATCATGAAGCAGAAAATGCCCTGGAATGCACATGATCAATTCTGTGGCAGGCTGTCACTCAAGGTGCTTGCCAACTATGTTGAACACGTGGAGGCAGAAATTAGTTTGGAGCATCTCTCCAAGTAGTAAAGGCTTTTAAGTACCTCCCCACCTACACAGTGGACTTTATAACAAGACTTTCTGTTTAGCAGGCCTTACTTTGGCAACCAAGGTCTTTTAATTTCTGACTCTAAGTTTAGATAAAACAGCAGAGAATTTCTTGAACCTTGGCATTCTAACAAAACAGCCATCAGCAGACATTTAGAGATAACCCCTTTCTACATACTTTTTAAAAGATAATGTCAAGAAAGGAAACAAACATCCCCTCTAGCAACCAAGTCAGATATGCAGGAAAAAACACTAGCTAAACCACCAGAGAAAAGTAATACCCTAATCAAGATATTACCAAGAAAGAACCACATCCCAACCAAGTCTAGCAGGGCAAGCTACTTCATACAAATAGCCTGCAAACTTCATTCTCCCATTTAGCCAAAAATTTTGGTTGTAATATATAGATGGAACAATGGGAAAATAAGTGGCTGAAAGGATTGAGATTTACATTATGCTATATTCTTAATGAGAACTTTTATAAAATGATGTACCGTTAGTATACATTGTCAGAGAAATTGTTTAGAATGTATAAAAACATTTCCAAATGTATGTTGGAAATGTGAACAACATGAAGAGAAGTTTTATCATGTTTGGTGGATATGGAAAAAAGCTAAAACATTCTAGATTCAACTACATACATTGATTCATGGGGTTTTAAAGATTAATATACAATTGAGACCAGATGATTTTATTTGGGATTGATGGACAGACATTTGAAAAAAGTCATGGAACTTTGTTTTTATACATGATAAATGCAGCAAAATTACTGTATGCATGAAGAAAACTAAGGTGTGGAAAAAGAACAAAAGCAGGGAAAATTTATTCACAAACTGTAGAATAAACTAATCATGATGTGCTCCAGACACAGAGTGAAATCCAGTTGTGTGTAACTGGTTCTTTTGTTTCCTTCCCTCTTTCTGGCTCTTTTATTCACAAACTACACCTAGGCTTAGAGATTCTCTCCTAACCATGGGAACAAATCTGGAGCATTTCCAAAGGGCTACAGGAGAGAGGATTTAGAGTAGATTATGAGAAGCAATTTGGCCAATAAGTAAACATTATTACTCTTCATCAAGAAACCACATAATTTAATTCAGAATTAAAATATTTGCCTTATATATTCAAAGTTACCTTTTCTGCTATCATAAAATTATAGCGGAGTGAGTCTCGGGTACAAATAGCTCCCAGTAAAAAAACAAAAACAATGTATAAAAACCACCTGCAAAGAAATAAAAAAAATAACAGCTTTTTTTTAAAAAATAATGTCTTTAATAGCATAAGCTAATTTAGTAAGCAGTAGGTTTCCTTTGCTCCAAAAATATTTTAATCATTTAAGGTACATTAGCTGCCTTAAGATGTGTGGACTTCAACTCCCAGAATTCACCAGGCAGCTGGGGAATTCTGGGAATTGAAGTCTACACATCTTAAAGTAGCCAAGGTTGAGAAACACTACACGTTGTGGATGCAACTGAAATAGAAACAAGTTTGAATGCAAATGCTAGAGGAACATGATTTCAACTTCACTGTGCAAGAATGGAAAGGGAGGGCTCAATTATGAAATAGCAGATTCAAGTTGGAAATTCTACAGTGGTACTTGACTATTTCACAAGTTGTCAAATTTGGTTTTTGATGCATTTTGATGTAAAAATATTGTCCTGGTACTCGTTGGTTTGGTATTTGATGTCCATGATAGGAAAAAGTGGATGACTGCAGAGAACAGACAGGAAATTGCCTGTGCTGGGAAGGTCACTGCTAAAGAAAGTGGGGACAGCCGCAGGAGGCAGACAGAAAATTGGCCATGTTGGGAAAGTCGCTGACATAGAAAAGGGACAGACAGGAAGTCCTTTCTGGCTGAAACAAAGGGTCATGTGGTAAGTCACATGATTTGTTTGACCTTGTCATTTTAGTACTTGTT
Source organism: Naja naja (assembly GCA_009733165.1). Lineage (NCBI taxonomy): Eukaryota > Metazoa > Chordata > Lepidosauria > Squamata > Elapidae > Naja > Naja naja. The sequence goes on along the minus strand of CM019148.1, from coordinate 235,664,145 downwards.
ACTCCTCCTAGAACCAATTAATGATGAGTACTGAGGTACCACTGTACAACATCATTCCACTGAGGACAAGGGCCCAGTCTACCTTTTAATGGGCAGATGTAGGACTATCAATTGTTCCTCTACCATCCAAATCTAACTCCTAGAACAGATCCTCAGCTTATCAGTCTGGATCTATTTGCTTAGGACTAAGGATACATTGCTAAAACATTTCATAATTTTATGAATTATGTTTATTATAGTTTTTTAATGACTGTAACAAAAATGCCTAGGAACTGGATTCAAATTAAACTGATTTTTGAAAACAACAATGTTCCTCAAAACAATTAAATCAGAGTCAGAGAGCTAAGAAAGCTATTTGTATTTATATTTTATTCTGATTATTATGAAAGAGATAATTCATTGCCGTCATGCATGTACCAGAAGCTGAACTGAGCAGCCTAAACAAAAAGACAGGATATGCCCTCTCAAAGATGCAATATAAAAGTTGGTGCATTGAAAACAATTTAAAAAAAAAAGAATGAGGAAGGGAAAAGGAACAAGAATGAGAGAACAGTAAGAAGAAATGTATCCGCGTATGTATATCAGACTAGCACTGACGATGTTATCTAGTTTGGGTAATAAATAGTCTGAAAGCTCAGAGAGCACCAAGGACTCCTCAGTTCAATCCTGAGCTACAAATACTCTCCTTTATTGGAATGTATTCAGGCTAATATTACACATTTTGCAACAACTGTAAATGATGATAAAGAGTCAAATCCTTATTTTAAAATATGAATAGCTAAAAGGTAGCTTAAAGGAGAGAGGTGACGCCATAAAATGAGAGGGAGTTCCTATGAGTTTGTTTTCCTTTTTCTTCCTGAAACCATGCTCTGGCTTACTAATATATGATTAAGGCTGATAATCTTCTTTCCATGTTCACACATAGCATACCATTCAGCAGCTGGATCTAACTTCTCTAAGCCTCCAAATATTAGATCCTAATGTTTAACTACTGTGTGGAAGTAGCTATCCAGCAAGGAATGAAATCAAGTCTTTAAGCCCTGTCTTATATTCTCTGACTATGACTGAAATCATTCACCCATAAATGAAAATGAGAAAATATCATATAAACATAAAAGAATCCCATTTACTTTGTGGCGAGATTGGCAGCAAACAAATTTAATGAATTAATAATGAAACCACAGGTAATGGGCCTGCTTTATTTAAGAATTCTTCCTAAAAATCAGTGTGCTATAAAACGTATCTAGGGATTTGCAGGAGCATAAGAAAAGGCAGCTTACGCCTTGCATGGGATATTCCCTACCAGGAAGAAGAGCTAATTTGTTATTTTTATTTATCAGTCCTATAATTTTTTCTGAAAAGCTTCATGTTCCCTAAATTTGGAAAAGTGAAAAAGAAGGGAGGATATTAACTAATTTGTCTCCTTGTAATGTGTCCAGGGCAGAAAGCGATCAGGGATAAACAGCTGAATCCCTGTCAACTTTGATAAAGAAGAGAGAGAAAAGAAAAGTTATTATAATAGGAAATGGATTGATTGCAGAACAGAGATGAGCAGAAAGTCAGTCTGAGCAGAAAATAATTTTTTTTCCAAGGAGGTGTTCCTCTTTATTTATAAGGACTTACGAAATGCCAATGGCAGATAAGGATCCTAGGGGATATCCGCTATGGGTTTCCTGAGATCTCCGCTCATATTAAACCCAGCCATCACTCCTGCAATTTGAGCACACACAAAAATAAACACAACAGTGTTAGTGGGCTGTAAGATGATGACCCTTTTTTTAGGAGGGGGGGAAATAACACAACCCCGGTGCACATACTGATATCAGTGCCATGTATACAGCTTCATGATTAAGCAACTAGGTATCCACTGGCAACAGGATGCTAACCACATACCCACAAAGAGATCCTTTGTTCTAAATTGGACAATGTACTAGAAGAAAGGCCCGGATTTGGACAAAAACAGCTTATCTGAAAACTATCACTTGAAAACAGTCCCTTTCCAAATGCCTGCTAGCACTGAACTTGGCAGACCTTTCAGCTAGGTTCCCTATTACATGAGTGGTTATCTCCAGATACATGACAGATTCTGACACTTTCACAGGAAACTTTTGTTCCCTGTTTTTTAAAACAATAAGCCTTCAGATTGTTAATGTCTGAGGATGGCTGCCCACTCCTTACCTTTTTGATAAAGTGGTTCTTTATACAAATAACTAAATTAATTTTAAAAATAGTAATAAATTGAACTACAGGTAGTCTTCTGTTTATGACCACAGCTGAACCCCAACTGTCTGTTGCTAAGAGGCAGTTGTTAATTGAATTTTGCCCCATTTTCCATTTTCCTTGCCACAATTTTTAATTGTATCACCGCAGTTATTAAGTTAGTCACATGGTTGTTAAGTGAATCTGGCTTTCCCATTGACTTTGCTTCTCAGAAGGTCACAGAATGTGGTCACATGACCCCGGGACTCAACATAAATATGAGTCAGTTGCTAAGCATCTGAATTTTGATCAGGTGACCATGGGGAGGCTACAATGGTCATGTGAAAAATGGTCATAAGTCACTTTTTTCATGCCATTGTAACTTCAAATGGTCACTAAATGAACCGTTGTAAGTTGAGGACTACCTGTATTTTCGAAGCCACACTCCCACAATTAATAGGAAATAGGAAATGGAAGTAATTATTCAGCAATTCAATACAATTTTATCTTTCAGTTAAAAGACTATTGAACCATACTTCCAGCCCAAAGTCAATTAATAGGATCAATATCCATTATCTACTTAAGATCCATTGATCAGTTAGATGTGTCTTCGCTCAAATAGTGCTTTTCCTTTGTTTTAATTCACTCTAGTTCCAACCAGGAGATAATCCACAAGTGTTTGACATATTAAATATAGTTTGATGCTTTTACATTCACCCTCTGTTAAAGCAGTTAAGACCTCCATAGAAATAATGACCATCAACTATAGTTTTATGAGTCTTTTTATTAATACTTAAGCTTTCACAGAACTAATCATATTTATATAGAATAGGTCACTGAATTCAGTGGGCCTTATTTTAGAGTAATTAAGTTTAGGATTGCTAATGCTAGTAAAATACTTCAGTCAAAAATCATCAGACAGAAGAATATATTCCACTTCCACAAATAAATATATGATAAATATTTGTATACATCCAAAACAACTTAACAGAACTTGAAAATCACCTATGGTTGTGACTGATCTAACTGAAAAATCAAGACTTACAAGTTTGCATACAACTCATTTAACAGTTTTATTACTTGGATGATTAAAAAAGTTCTTAATTATCACATGACAAAATATTTGGGAATAAAGCCAGAGGCTTCCTCTGAAATGCTTAAGTACTAAGTACCAATTTCTAAGAAATGAGCTGGTTTGTGTGATGGTCTTGCTTATGTAACTATATAATAACATTAAATTGTTATCCTGGTGTTACTGGGGCACATGGCAAACAAACATACAAACAAAGTACAGAGGTATTCAAGGAAAAAACAATAACACTTCAGTTCCTAATAGTACAATTATTTCCCTTTAAGGAAATTCCAAGCCTAGCTTAACATTGGAACACGGAGTAACTTAGTTCAGCTATGGATTAGCTTCAATGACACCAAATCAAGACCTTGAATTCTGGTACAGTGCAACGAGAGCTAGAGAATGCTTGGCCTGTGCAGCCAGAGATCAAATGGCTTCCATCACACCCACCAAATTTAGTTAAATTCTCATTCATTTTGATAGAAAATGGCTCTCTTGCCTACATTACTCACACTGCATTCTCCCTCCCAGGGCATAAGGGCAAATTTGTGTTTACATTTTTTTTTCTAAAATGAAAAGAGACAAAGAAGCAGGCAACAAACTACAGGAACAAAATCTCCACCCCAAAAGCTTTTGCTGAACAGCAAGCACAGATCTATAGAACTGTGTTAGCAGAAGGTGCTAAAAATAATACCAATGCAGTTGTGGCTCCTGACACTGCCCTATATATTCTTCTTCTTTTAATTAGTTTTCTACCTGTGCATATGAACATGAAGTAACTTTATCCCTTGCATCTTTTACATCCATTATAGACCTTTAAAAAAATGGAATCATTTATTGACTACCAGTTATCTGGTAGAAGCAGAAATCAAAACATTTGCTGTCTCTTTGGCCACTGCATATTCTTAAGTAGATTTCAATAACCCCAGCCTCACTCCCTCCTATTATCATTATTGCACCTTTGAGTCAGTATTTATTCCTGGAGACTGACTGCCCTACAGTTCTCAAAGTGGTTTCTCCTTGTCTCCTCCTTCTTGGAGCTGAGAGAGAGAGGGGGACTGCTCAAGGTCACTTGGCTGGATTTGTGCCAAAGGCAAAGCTAAAACTCACAGGTCTCCCAGTTTATAGACAAACTGATTCTTCTAACACTTCTAATCAGTTTCAACATCTTCTGACTTTAACCACTGCAGAAACACCTATCTTGATATCTACTAAAATGCATTGCAATGTGCATCGGGGATAAGCAAACTATTTTGTTTTGCACTCAGTTATTTTTTAAGATAACCCTGTAAGAAAAACTCACAAGGCCATACATCTGAAATATTTTCTACTCAATGGTGCAAGAAAGCCATGACTCTTTTATCTTAAAAGCAGCTGGGGGAGGGGAGAGATTCTGGAGAGAAAAAATAAGGCAAGAGGATAAATCAGAACATGTTTTACATGCTCCATAAGCGAGGCAAGGACTAGGGGTTCAGTCTTCCAAGCATTCAGACTCATTCCAAAGCCCATCCTTAGGGAACTTCTTTCTACCAGAATGGTCCTGGAATTCTAGCGTGGTTACAGGTTCCAAAATCAATACACAGAGACAATCTGCACCCCACAAAAGATAGGACAAATACTTAGAGGAGGAAACTGACTTTCTACTAACAGTCCAAAAGAATGTGCTGGGTCTAGAATAGGAACAGGAATCTAAGAAGAAGGAAAGAGCTTGATGGAGAAATATATGCAGGAGATTAAAGAGTTAGAAAAGAAAATAGTTCTTAGGTAGTTCAAGATTAAGTTGTGGAATTTCAGTCAGCAGTCCAAGTGATAAAAGGTAATTTGGATACTTTTAAAGGGACATTGGATAATTTTATAGAAATGCTGGGTATGCCTACAGTATATGCTGAAACTTAAGCTTTCTTTCACATGCTGCATCACAGAGACTCAACAGGAAGTTATTTTTAAAAAAAACTTCATGTTCAACCTGAATATAATAAATGAATGAGAGGCAGTTTATAGCGTATTAAGTTGAATACGGTAGTCTTCATTTAGTGACAACCACAGTGTGACTGTTTGGAGTTACAATGGTGATGACAAAGTAACTCTGCACCCAGTCCTTGTGTTTGACCTTCACTGGTCTGCAAAGCAAAGGAAAGCTGAGGTAGTATTGTAAGCACAGTTTCACTTAATGACCACTTCACTTAACAATCGTCGGTCCCAACTGACTGCTAAACAAGGGTCAGCCTACTATGATATTGCATATATGTGAGGCTCTCTCACTGTTCAGGAACTCTGCCCAGAGGGAGCTGTTTACAAGACACAATCTGAACACCTGAAAAGAGTATGGCAAAATAAAACATCTATAAACAGCACTGAGGAAAAAGTGTTCCATTAAACTGATGCTGGTCCCTTGAAAAAAGGCACTTTCTTAGCTCTCATCTGATTGACACTGTGATACTTGGACAGACTTAACGGTTTGTAATATTCTTGTTCAGCCTCCAGAGAGCAAAGGTTTAACCTCCATTTGGCAAATTGTTCTCTTCCATACCTAGAGAGACAATACATGCTTTTCTCTCTTCTTTAAACAACTAAATTTTCTACTTGCAAGCTTAAAAGAGGATAAATAATATTTAGGGGAAAAAATGACTTCTGAGCAATACACGAGGGCTGCACAAAGCTTTCAAGAGATTCATGGGAAACATTCCTGCCATGCTGCTTTTTAAAGTAACTGATCCTTCTTGTGTCTACTTCTAAAAACTAAGTGACCACACAACTTCACTCTATGTTTGTAAACAGCCTGTTTATAAGTCACAAGAAATATGAGATGTTCAATCTGCTGAGTAATTAGGGCTACAGATTTGTTTTTCAAATGTTGACACTTTTTGTCATTGTGGCTAGTAGTGGATGCCATATGAAGAGTATTTCTAGTCTGGCCCTCAGCCTTCAGATCATTCACTGATTCATGCTGATATTAAAAAAAACAAGAGGAAAAAAAGAACAAAACCCTATGGGTATTAAACACACAAACTGGGGGTGGTGGGGTGGTGAACAGAAATCTTCCATTACCATTTTTCAGAATGGTTCAGAATGGGAATTCATGCTTAGGAGACTGGATATACATGTATCACAGTGTTTGAATGCAGAATATTTCCCCTGAGTAAGCCTTTGTGGCAACCTTGTAAACTGAGCTTGCTTTAATGGCACTAGGCCTACACCTGAAGCATTCTGCATCATGGTGCAGCCTCCTCTGAATATCCAGTAAACAGCACAGTTTCTCCACACATGCTTTGAAACAGGGTGTCAACCTCAAGGCCTGTGGGCCGGATCCAGCCTGTGGGGTGCTTAGATCTGGCCCGTGGGGCCACCCTGGAAACAGCGAGGGACCAGCCCGTGATGCCTCTGCCAGCGAAAATGGAGCCCAGGAGGACTGCATGTGGCAGTCCTCATATAGACTGGGTGAAACCAGGCTCAATAGCAGTAACTGTGAGAGGGATCTTGGAGTCTTAGTGGACAACCAGCTAAATATGAGCCAGCAGTGTGCAGCAGCAGCCAAAAAAGCTAATGCAATCCTAAGTTGCATTAACAGAGGGAGACAATCAAGATCAAGGAAGGTACTAATACCACTCTGTAAAGCCTTAGTAAGATCACACCTAGAGTACTGCATCCAATTTTGGTCACCACATTACAAAAAAGATGTTGAGACTCTAGAAAAAGTACAGAGAAGAGCAACCAGGATGATTAGGGGACTGGAGACTAAAACATATGAAGAACAGTTACAGGAACTGAGCTTGGCTAGTCTAGTGAAGAGAAGGACCAGGGGAGACATGATAGCAGTCTTACAATATTTGAGGGGCTGCCACAGAGAAGAAGGGGTCAAGCTATTTTCTAAAGCGCCTGTAGGCCAGATAAGGAATAATGGATGGAAACTGAACAAGGAGAGATTTAACCTGGAAATAAGGAGAAACTTTCTGACAGTGAGAACAATCAACCAAAGGAACAGCTTGGCCTCGGAAGTTGTGGGAGCGCCATCACTTGAGACTTTCAGGAAGAGACTGGACTGCCATTTACCAGAAATGGTGTAGGGTCTCCCACTTGGGTGGGGGGCTGGACTAGATGACCTACAAGATCCCTTCCAACTCTGCTTATCTGTTATCTGTTATCTGGCCCTCCCGAGCTCCGTTTTCACTTGCAGAGGGTTGCAGGTAGAAACGGAGCTCAGGAGCCCATTCTCTCACAGTGCCCTCAACACGAGTGACGTCGAGCTGGCCATGCCCATCCTACCACGCACATCCCGCCCCCGAGATCGAACACAACCTTGATGCGGCTCTCAATGAAATCAAGTTTGACATTACTTTAGTAGTGGCCTACTTTAGAATATTCTCACACTGAAAGTGTCTTCTGGCTACTGGATTTTCTGGAGAAGGCCATTGGAACAACATGAAACTTACAGAAGACAGGCCAACAATTTGTAAATAGATTTAGTAGATTAAAAAAATTGGGACTGCCTGTTTCGTAAAGAATAGGAACTTCAGTAATGTTTCGTAAAGAGTAGGAACTTTAGTAATCTACTGATCAATATTCAGTTGATTAGGGGATATTATGTGTATATGTGTTGGGGTTTTTATGCATTTTTAAAATTGTTTTGTGTTTTTTGTCTTTTTTTGAGTTCTGCATTTTGTATTTTAATCTTGTTTCGAACAAAATAATATATATGTATTTAAGGGGAACAACATGAGACAAAACCACATAGCACTTTCATGTCACCCTTTAGAAGCAGGAAGCTGTGCTGTTCCACAAAGGGTGCTTTGTTTCAAAAACTACCAAAGCAAGGGCAGCCCTCTAAAAGTTTGTAAGCCAATATAATGTCTCTTGTAGAAAAGAGTGAGAGGGTTTAGGTATTGCATCAAGGTATAATTATGGCTATTTGGTTTTAATCTAGCGTATTTGGCAAATCCAACCACATTGAATTTGTTTAATAAATCAGTTAACTAATGTTAAGTGTACTATATGAATCCTGCTAGCAACTTGACTGATATCATGCAAGGCTTAACTGGGAGAGTTAGCATACGCTGGCCTCTCATGTATCAACTAATAAAAAGTTGGGAGCAGTACATTTCCTATCTCTTGTTAGTCTGACTTCACTAGTTAGAGAAGATATACAATCCCATTTCCTGATGAGAGAAGGCCAGGCCTGATCTATCCTGCAAGGATGAGAAGGGATCGGTTTGAGACTTAAAGCATCTAAGGCATTCTTGAATGCTCTGTGAGATTTTCCAGCCTTAATGGATTCTCAATCTATTGAGGCCCTTGCTAAACCATAAGATAAGAAGGAGCACTTTGTTTGTTTGTTTAGCATATGGCAAGTAGAAAGAACACTAATTCTAGGACTCCCAAGAGCCCTCTTGGGTTATGGGAAGCCTGTAATGCCCACTATTTGCTGATGAATCTGGGCACTGAATCAAATGGTTACAGTAGAGGTGTAGTAAATCTTGAGGAAAGTACAACCAAATACCCATTAGAGTACACACTGAATATACACCTGTTGAATAAATGTGGTGAAAACACTTTATTTTCATATCTGCCCCAAATTAGGTATGATGTTATTACAGAATCAATGTAGGTTTTAGTGGGATTATCTGGTTAGAGTTTGTTGGAAGAGTTTCAAATATTCCGGCCCCAGAAAGTAGAAAAGAAGATTGTGGGTTTAGCCTATTACTTATCCTCTCTTAGCTACTGGACCACCTCAGGAATGTTGCAGTCCAGAAGAAGGGCAGAACATTCTAGTTTTCTCCAGAATATTCTGTTCTTGGAGAAGAAGGTATTGTACAAACCCAGTTATTGTCCCCAGCACCTTTCAGAATGTCCTAAATGCATTCTTTGCTCATTGTAGGATAAAGAATGCCAAACTAGATGGCCATATTCAGGTTCTTTCCAAATTTTGCAGTACATCCACTAAATCTCCCATCAAAATCCATGGTACCTGTAGCAGCTGGGAAGAAGACACCAAACACAGTGAAGAAAGATTCTCCTGGACTGTAGTCTGGCAGTGTGTTGTTCAATAGCAGCTCCCCTGAATAGCCAATGAAGCCATTTTCTGTGGGTATGAAAATGGAGGGGAGAACAACATTAGCATCACAGACGGTTGTAAATTTTTAATTCTCCTAAAAGCATATTCAAAAGGAAACTATTGTTATATACCAGTAGTTTGGAAATTAACAGGATATTCTGTACTTAGAAGATTGAAAAAAGTGGTTAAGAGTTCACTGAAAGATAATTTTCCGTTTCTTTCTTCTAACCTTAATTACATATTATTCATTTACCAACTGTTTGAAGTTACAAAGCACTGAAAAAGGTGACTTATAACTGGTCCTCATCAGAGGTGGTATTCAGCAGGTTCTAATCAGTTCTGGAGAACCGGTAATGGAAATTTTGAGTAGTTTGGAGAACCGGCAAATCCCACCTCTGTCTAGCCCCACCCCCATCTATTCTCTGCCTCCTGAGTCTCAGCTGATCAGCTGGGTCTTCTTTTGTTGCCCTACACAGGAGAACTGAGCTGGAAAGCAGGTTAGTGGGGAGGGAATGGGGTTTTGAAGTATCCTTCCCCCTGGAGTGGGATGGGAATGGAGATTTTACAGCATCCAAGTCATTCCCACCAAGCCACACCACGCTCATCAAGCCACACCCACAGAACCAGTAGTAAAAATTTTGAATCCCACCCCTGGTCCTCATGTCCATCAGAGCATCTCCAGCATCACTTGGTCAAAATTTGGGGGCTGGGCAACCACCATGTATTTACAATGGTTGTAATGTCATGGGGTCACACGACCTTCCTTTGTTATTTTCCCAGCCATTCCCAACAAGCAAAATCAATGGGGAAACTGGATTCTCTTAATGATCATGTGTTTCACTTAATAATTGCAATGATATGCTTAACTATCATGGCAAAAAGGTTGTAAAATTTGGCAAGAGTTACTTAACAACTACTTGCTTAGCAATGGAAATTCTGGTCCCCATTGTGGTCTTAGATTAAGGACTACCCTATATAAAACTCCAAAGAATTCAATTCTCTATAACGTGAAAAGATTTTATTACTGAGACTCCCATTCAGTGAACTATTTAGAAATTCAGGTTGTACATAATATCTATACACTTATTGCTCCATGTTCTATTGATAAATAACCTGGTTTAGATGTAGGGGTTTTAATTGTATAACACAGTGTGAAGATATATAAAGTCTACCTTTGTTCAGCACAAAAGAAATATATGTTGTAGTTTTTATCTCTACTCTCTTCATTCCCTGTGCCTGTTCTTGTTTTTAGTCTTTACAGATCTTTGAAAGTGGCCCATTTTCCATAAGCTCACTTGAAGTCAGCAGCTTCATTCCTAATCTTCAAGGAACATTACACTGAAATACAGGACATCTACCAGGCTTCTGGAACACAATGTTTTAGAGTAAGAAGAAAACTGTCTAACTTGGCTGGACAAACACCTCCAGTGGTTATTAACAAATAGCTCCCCATTGCCTTGGAAAATAGCACTCAGCTGATGCCACAGAGATTGCCCATAATGTCTTGGCCCTGATGCTATTCAACTTTTTTGTTAGTGACCTGCATGAAAAGACTGAAGGAATGTTTATCAAATCTGCAGCTGCCAAGAAACCAGGAGGAATAGGACAGGTTCTTCAGAAAAGAATGAGAAGATTCAACACATTCTAAACAGGCTTGAATGATGGGCTGAAAGAAACAGGGTGAAATTTAACTGGGAGAAATGTGAAGTCCCACATTCAGGAGTAGGGGAAGGAAAGGTACATTTATTGAATGGGGCAGGGAGACACCACACTGTGTTGTGGTATATGGAAAAGAGTGTGGTTGTTCTAGCGTAGGGTTCCTTCAGCTGGGTTCCTCAAGGACTGGAATAGTTTCCTCAGAGTTAGGGGCCAAAAACAAACTTATTGCAAGAGAATAAGACTGAATGGGGGAGGAGGGAGAAATCCTGGGCCTTGTGGAGATGTTTTTTTCTCCTCCCTTAGTTCCTTGAAAAGTTTCTAAGCTTTCTAATTTTTGCTACAATAGAAAGGGAGTTGAAAATGACTTGATAATACATAGTTAATCTATGTTTCACTTGCAGAAGAAGACATGGAATAATTATTAATAGTCTTCTGATATCTAAAGGACTGTCATATAGACAGGAGAGTAGACTTGTTTTCTGTTGTTCTGGAAGGTATGGTCAACAGTTCTCTGTTGAAACTGAAGGAAAATAGAGTCAGGTTAGATCTTAGGAGCAATTTCCAAATGAAAGACCTATCAACTGGATGAGCAGATTGTGTCCTTGAAATGATATTTTCACTGGAGTGCCTCAAATACAGGCTGGATATTTATCTGCCCAAAATGCTTTAGCAGATTCTACACTGAGCAGAGGGTTGCACCAAATGATCCTGAAATCTTTTTGATCTGTGTGATTAGATGAAACAGTTGGAAAGAAACCCACTTGTACTACACCAGGGATATTTGACACAATGTTTTAAATTAATATCAGTAAAATTATATATTTAGAAAAGGGAAGTGGAGATTCTGGAGTTCAGATACTGCTGAAATAGAATTTCCAATCTTTAATACCCTAGGAAAGTTCCTCTAATGGCAAAGATATTTGGGCGATACCATTACTTTCTTATCCAAGTAAAGTTGGCCTCAGTTGTCTGGGCCTTGTGACATCTGGCAGAGGTCAAGGGAATCACAGTGGTCATTTCTATCTCCATTGTTAGACATTGCAAAAAACAAAATTGTTCCCATTGTCTTGAATAATGATTACTGAGCCATGGAACCTGAGGCATGGTGACTATTATTCACTTGTGAAGTTTGAAGAAAGCAAACACAGTAAAACTTTATTTTTAGCTCCCTGGGCAAAATTATTAGGATCATGCCTCCTCCTCATAAAATATGCTGAACAACCATATTTTATCCCACAGATGTCATCACATCCCAGATCAAGAGCAGGGAGGGTGTCATTACAAAGAACTCAAGCAAGGAGAAATAAACATCCATAATCCCCACTAGCTTTCTTAAGTAAATAGAGAAACTTTCTATTTTCTCTCTAAATCTTACTGGAGGTGTTTGTTTTTGCACATATTTAAGAGCCTGTATGTGAGGAAAAAATGTTGTGTTTTAAAATTTTAGAAATGTTTAGTATTTTGCAGAACATGTCAGATCTCCAAACTTTGGAAAAGTATGAAATACAAGTTCTGTGAAACTTCACAGATTACTCAAGTTTTGGGTCAAATTCAAGATAAAGCCAGTTCAAAAGTTAAAGCTTTGCAAATCTTGGCACTGGGGCCATAGTGCAAAATCTAATAACATAACACTGAAAATATTCTGAAAGGATTATCGCCATGCCAAGCTGTTCTTATAATGGGGGTTGTGGGGTCGGGAGATGTTGAAACAAACAAACAAAAAGGCTGTAAAGGAGCTTAAATCAAAATTCCATAGTCTGAAGGAGAAATACCTGACTCAAGCTTTAAATGTTTTCAGATGCTAGGATGAAGGGATTTCAATTAAAACTGGCATGCAGTATGCATCATAATGGATTTATTTTGTGCTATTCAGCAATATAATTTCAACTCTTTACAAATCAGCTCTGTAATATGTAAGATATTAGTAAACAGAAGCATACCTGTGTATGATGCCCATGTCTCTATAACTGAATATTTTATTATCCTATCGAGAGCAAGCAAAGGGGTTTTTTTATTATGGTTTTAAAAACTTTTGAGAACCTAAATTAATAATGCAATTTCTATACTTCTATAATGTTATTTTTTATTTTATTTGATTTATTGTGTGTGTGTGTGAGAAAGAGAGAATGTGTGTCAGAAAGTGGAACTTTCTGGTGTTGCTATGCAGTTTACAAACTTATGGGGATTTGGAGGCAAACTAAATCCACCAATCACAGGGTAACACCAGATGCCCTGGAGTGGCATCACAAGCCACGCCCCTTGGTATAAAAGGGGCAGCCTAACTGGCATTTACCTCAGGAGGGATGTCAGAGGCCTAAAGGGGATATCAGAGGCCTAAACATAGGTTAGAGGCCTAAAGGGGATGTCAGAGGCCTAAACAGAGGTTAGAGGCCTAAACAAAGGTCAGAGGCCTAAACAGAGGCCAGAGGCCTAAACAGTTCTCTGTGGGGATAGACAGAGGTCAATTCAGAAAGAAGAAGAAAGAGATCTCACCCCAGAGAGAGAGGCCTCAGGAGAGAGGGAAAAGCCTTGAAACAGTTTAAGTTCTTTAAAGAGGTCTAAGTTTCTTTAGGGTTTATCCTTAATCTAAAGGATTGTGAAAACCTAACTACATAGGTAGACAGAGAAACCAAGTAAGGCCTGAGAGAAGAGAAACTTAAAGAAGGCACAAGAAACTGGTAAAAGTCTTTCTGTAATTTTATTTGAATTAAGCTGCTTGTACAATAAAAGATTTGGTTTGAAGTACAGACTGGGCTCAGCATGGGTACAATTTAAATATATAGACAGATTAACAATACGTCTATCATAAACAATAAACAATAAGTCTATCATAGGATTGACTTATAAACATAACATTAATTTTTCAACACAGAGAGAGAGAGAGAGAGAGAATCTGCTCTGGAGAATGTGTACAATATAAAAATAATTAGAATCCAGCACTCATGAGCTTACGCTATATCACAGGATACAAAGAACAAAGTTTCTACACAGCACACCTTAGAACCAATTTAAATAACTCACAATAAAAAATACACATAATCTATTTAGTTCTTGGACTGGAGAGAAAATTTTGGTTATTTTAACTGTTTTATTTCCATCTGAGATAAGGACATTCTTGCCATTAGTTTCAGATAAAAATATTTGCTAGCAAGTAGTTGCCCCATCACCAGGAATAGCCAGCAACCATTCTTTGATGATGTCACTCCTCACTCATCTCCCTCCCATTGCAAATATTATCTATACACTCATTTTCCTCCTTGAGTTTTAAAGCACCAGTTTCTTCTTATGATGCCTTGGGCAGCTCTATCCATTTTTGCTATCGCACTTTATTTCTTTACAAACCAGCCCTATCAGTTCATTGGATACTTTGCAGAGGAAAGAATGTGCCCCCCCCGCCCCCGCCCAAGTCACTTTTTCGAAGAAAGTCTTTTGTTGCCTTGGTTACAAGGCTCATTCTGCCACAACATTTAGAATGCTGGTTTCACGTGCAAGATGCCTACAGTCATAAACATCCAGCAACAACTTTTAAAAAATACTGTTTTTTTTTCCTGATCTCATTATTTTCCCCTGATCTTTTTTTTTTTTTAAATAAGTCCAAGGGAACTATATTTTTGCTTCATTTCAACTTAGGGCCATTTTGCATGAAAATCAAGTGTTGTGCCACTAAAATAACACGGTAAGAAAGGAAGCAAGAAAAAAAAAAACCTGTGAAAAACTCTGAAAATGCAAAAAAAAAGGCAATCTTATTTCAAAGATGGCTGTGCCTGCAAATATGTGTTTTATTTATTATTTGTATTTATTAGATTTTTATCCAATCTCTATATCTACTGTATACACGCACACACATATGCACGCACACACACACACACACGATATTTCTGTGTATTAAGGTGTGTCTATATATTTATATGCAGTAAGACTTGCCTACAGAAAGGAAAATGAATGGTGAATGCTTTTCCAGAAAAACTGGCCTAGAACTATCCAGGTTACAATTAACTTTCAAAGAGTGGCAGGAAAGTATCAAATTAAAATACAGGAAGGATATGCCCTACAATATTCATCATCATCATCATCGTCGTCGTTGTCACATATTTTCTGTAATTATGTTTATTTCATCAAAAAGAGGGCAGGGTTATTCACAATGTAATTTCAAACAGTTGTGGTTAACATCCAGAATGTTTTGTTTATAAATAATAAACATCAACATTTTAAGAAGTTTGGGAATGAGTTCCCCTTGAGTTTGCAATTCTATGCTATGTTTTATACCCCAACATGTTCTTTTAAAAAAGGTTGGGGTATCAACAGTTTGACATTCTTTAATTATGTCCATTGTCCCATTGCTGAATTTTAAACAGAAATTCCAAAACTGTATCTTACTGATCCTGGGCTGTAATATATTAATTAGTGTACAGGTGAAACTCGAAAAATTAGAATATCGTGCAGAAGTGCATTTATTTCAGTAATGCAACTTAAAAGGTGAAACTAATATATGAGATAGACTCATTACATGCAAAGCAAGATAGGTCAAGCCATGATTTGCCACAATTGTGATGATTATGGCTTACAGCTCATGAAAACCCCAAATCCACAATCTCAGAAAATTAGAATATGACATGCAATCAATAAAACAAGGACATAGAACAGTATCAGACATCTGAAAAGTATAAGCATGCATATGTACTCAGTATTTGGTTTGGGCCCCTTTTGCAGCAATTACTGCCTCAAAGCGGCATGGCATGGAAGCTATCAGCCTGTGGCACTGCTGAGGTGTTATGGAAGACCAGGATGCTTCAATAGCGGCCTTTAGCTCTTCTGCATTGTTCAGTCTCATGTCTCTCATCTTTCTCTTGGCAATCCCCAAAGTTTCTCTATGGGTCAGGCAAGTTTGCTGGCCAATCAAGCAAAGTAATCCCACGGTCATTGAACCAGGTTTTGGTGCTTTTGGCAGTGTGGGCAGGTTCCAAGTCCTGCTGGAAAATGAAGTCAGCATCCCCATAAAGCTCGTCTGTGGAAGGAAGCATGAAGTGCTCCAAAATCTCCTGGTAGACAGCTGCATTGACCCTGGACTTAATGAAGCACAGTAGACCAACACCATGACATGGCTCCCCAAATCAACACAGACTGGAAACTTCACACTGGACTTCAAGCATCCTGCAGTGTGTGCCTCTCCATTCTTCCTCCAGACTCTGGTTCTTGGTTTCCAAATGAGATGCAAAAGTTGCTCTCATCAGAAAAGAGGACTTTGGACAACTGAGCAACAGACCAGGTCTGTTTTTCTTTAGCCCAGGTAAGACGCTTCTGATGACATTTGAAGCCCATGTCCAGGATCCGTCTGTGTGTGGTGGCTCTTGATGCACTGACTCCAGCCTCAGTCCACTCCTTGTGAAAGTCCCCAACACTTTTGAATGGCCTTTTCCTGACAATCCTCTCCAGGCTGCGGTCATCCCTGCTGCTTGTGCACCTTTTCTTCCACACTTTTCCCTTCCACATAACTTTCTATTAATGTGCTTTGATACAGCACTTTGGGAACATCCAACTTCTTTTGCAATTACCTTTTGAGGCTTTCCCTCCTTATGGAGGGTGTCAATGATGGTTTTCTGCACAACTGTCAGGTCAGCAGTCTTTCCCATGATTGTGATTCCTACTGAACCAGACTGAGAGACCATTTAAAGGCTCAGGAACCCTTTGCAGGTGTTATGGCTTAATTAGCTGATTAGAGTGGGACACTTTGAGCCTAGAATATTGCACCTTTTCACAATATTCTATTTTTCTGAGATTGTGGATTTGGGGTTTTCATGAGCTGTAAGCCATAATCATCACAATTATGGCAAATCATGACTTGAACTATCTTGCTTTGCAATGAGTCTATCTCATATATTAGTTTCACCTTTTAAGTTGCATTACTGAAATAAATGAACTTTTGCACGATATTCTAATTTTTGAGTTTCACCTGTATATATTTAGTAATAATCTTTATAGTGCAATATTATAACCTTAACACCTCTTAATTCCAAATGAATGAATTTTTAAAATATAAATCTGAAAATCAGTATACTGTGCTACTTTTGTGGTTTGGGACAAATCTTCAGGGAAAAGATGATACATAAAAGCACAATCAATGGATCAAACCAAGGCTCATTTTAGTCTTTTTCCTGTTCTACATCTTCAACCAGATGTTTCTGGGGTACTTATAAGCAGAAAATGACTATAGCATGACACATTAAATACAAAACATGCATTGACAAGAATGCAAGATTGCCAGTTCTGTACACAGATACAGCACTGTAATTAATTTGTCGTAAGTGGCAGAATTTTGAAAGAGACCGCAGAGTGAAGGCTTCACTTATTGCTCACTTACATACAGTATTCAACACAGTGAATTATTCAATTACTACAGTATTGATTCTAAATTCCAGAGGCCAAGCTGAGCAAAAGAAAATGAGCAGAGTTTAGCTAAAATGGCTTATAACAATCCAACAAGGCCGAGAGGTGAGAACAGCAATTCAGCCTCCTTATCTATTGATGAGAAAGAATGTGCTCCCTCAGATGAATGATGTGTTTACCCAAAAGGAAATCTCCACCCTTCTGAAGTCCTGACTATTTTTTCCTTCCAAGTTACTGTTTGCTGATTCTGACTGGATCTCCCAAGTCTTCCCATTTAAAGCCAACCTCCACCACCACCAGCAAAAAAAAAATTCAGGCAGTGGCTAGGTGCCCACAATCCCTAAAGCTGCATTTCAGGGGAAAGGTACTTCATGGCCATCTCAGCTTCTATCAGTGTCGGGGAAAATGGGATACAGTTGGCTTTGGAGGTTGTCCTGCATTATTTATATCCAGAGAGGCAATTATTTGCAGCCTTCTCCAGAAGCATCTCAGTTCCAACTACGGCTTGCAGTTCAAAGGGAAAACAATCTCTGTACTGTACACAATCCCAGTAGAGTAAAAATGAAACACAATGTTGCTGCATCTTAATTTAGTCCAGGCAATGTTGTGGATGTACCCTCATTTGTTAATGATTGTTTTTCACAAACACAAAAACAGAACTAAAACATCCCAAGGAACATCAGCCTGAAATCTTATATTCAATTTAGGCAAGCAAGGGAGTTGCAATTATGGTTTCCATTAAAAGAAAGCAAAGTTAACCCTTAGGAGAAGGGACGACACCCTTAAGTGAGAGAGCATATGCTTACTTGCAAAAGCTCCCAAGCTAAATCCTAAGCATGTGTCTTCAGGCAAGGTAGGAAAGGCATCTATGTTCTCAAACTATTGCCACTTGATGGAAATTGGGGTTGCACGGTGCACAAAACTATCATTTCTGTTCAACAACTTAGTTACTGTTCAATATATTGCCTTAAGTAATTGAACAGGCTTTACAAACCACAATGGACAGGTTCATACTAAACCAAAAGCA
The DNA here is from genome assembly GCA_009733165.1 of Naja naja. Lineage (NCBI taxonomy): Eukaryota > Metazoa > Chordata > Lepidosauria > Squamata > Elapidae > Naja > Naja naja. The sequence goes on along the minus strand of CM019148.1, from coordinate 235,645,755 downwards.
ACCAAGCCACATTACAACGTAGCATTTGTGAATCCAATTTATGTTTGGCTGGAGTAGAATGGAGGTTTGTACATAACATGGTATAAGAGATGGATGAAGCTATAAAGAGGGATGGATCCTGAGAATTGAGTATGGTTTGAAGGCACATCTGTTGTTGCTATTACTAAGCTATGACAATATATTTATTTATTTATTTATTTATTATTTGAACTTGTATGCCCATCTCGAAGACTGGGGTGGCTCACAATAAAAACAGACAATAAATACTTAAAAAACAATTAGATTAGTTTACAAGCCCAAATACTAAAACAGATTTACACAATTAACATTAAAAACCTATCCCACCCCAGGAAGGGTCACAGCCAGGTTGGTCAAATAACCAGGTCTTTAAATCATGG